>CATIWO010311163.1:0-10557 GCA_949673435.1 Macaranga tanarius
CTAAAAAATGAAAATTTCCCAAAATAAAATAGTTATTTTTTATGACAATAAAAAGAATAATATATAGGTTTAATTATTCTAAGTTAAAAGACTAAAAATAACAATGCATCGATATTAGTATAAGTTTCACCTTTAATAATAAATTAATATATCAATATTAATACGAATTTATCACCGTACATAGTGAGGTATAAACAATATAATGATTTAACATTTAATAAATAAATAATAAATGAATAAGAAGTTGATTAATTTCTTAAAAAAAAAGTTGATTGGTTCATCATACAAGAATCATACATACATATATATATATTTTGGTAGGATTAAAAGAATCATATATTAATTTGTAAAAAATATTATTGACATATATTTAATTGAAGAAAAAAAAAAGAAATATGGCAAACGTAATAAAAGCACTTCCTTAATGGACCAATATGTATGTCCCATAGATACAGAAAAGAGTCCTGAATAGTGAATTCCTACAACTCATTTGTCCTTTTCCTCTTCGCAAAAGTATCCGTTCAAATTTATGCTACTCATCCTTTCCATATACATATATATAGAGACACGTATCACACTATTCTGCTTTTGCTATCACTCACAAATTAAACTGCTTCTTCCTGTTCGGTCATGGAAGACGGAGTTTTTGGCTGTGAAGCTGATGGTTGCACTTGCAAAGGTAGTAATTCTTGTATGATCAAACAAACGCACGTTCGTCTCCAGTCTCAGAGTCCTCACTATTATAACTTGAGTAGTGTTGTAGGGGATGTTTTTTATGGTATTGATGATTCAGCTGAGATGCCAGATTTAACCTACAATTTCGATGCCATCCCCAAGAAGAAGAGGATAAGGCCTAAGGGATTATCGATTCGGGGTTGTTTAGAGTTTTTGAAGCTCATATGGTGCATCAGATAGGGAGCAGCAATGTCTTGATTTTATTTGTTTGTTATGTATTAACATTGCGTCATAGACACATGTCCAGATTGTTGGTGACTTTTCTTGTTTCTTTATTATTATTATTATTAGTATTTAGAGCCCAATATAATCTAATTAATTTAGTTCAGAATATACAAATAATAAATATCTTTCAACAATTAATTTAATGTGAAAACTGTTAGCTGATTCAACTATTTAACTATATAATAAGTTTAATTTTATTCTCCCAATAATTTTTTTTTTTGGTAAATATGAAGGTCATATGATCTAATATGACCTCAGTGATGTACTGTATAACAGGGGCAGTTCTTCTCTTTTTTAAATCGTCGACGACAGGCTTCGAATCCTACAATTCAGGATGCCCTTAGAGAGGAATAACCTTCTAATTTTCTTCTTTCAACAATTTAATTATATATGACAAATAATATGGACATGGTCTTGTGATTCTCCATTGAAATCAAATATGGCATATAAAATTAACATTTTACAACCAACAATCTAATAAAAAAAGTATATGAACAAGAGAAAATTTCACATGGGAAAAATTTCATGAACAAATTCCATAGATACTTCTACTTTCAACAAGTAACAAATTCAATTCACATAGTGCAACAGTAAAATATCAAAATATTGTGACAAAAAAGCTATTCAATTGAGCTATGAAAAAAATGGGATTTAAGTAGATAAAGATGATTTGTAAAATTTATTTACCGTCTGTATAATTCGGGTAATGTTTTGCGATTATAGTATCGCAACTCGCAACGCAAAGACCATTACGCTCCTAAAAAAAGAAAAATACTCCTTGTATCATGGGGGATATTTTTAGAACTGATGGACGTCGCGACGTCGCTAGTCGGGATCCATCAGTATCCATTGGTTTATTATAAACACAACTTTGTCTAGTACAAAAACAGTTTCAAATTATCTACGAAGCTTGTCAGGGATTGTTACTGGCTTGGATCTTGAAGCTTCATGTTTAGCCAGCTCAGGAGGCACATGACTATTACTCTGAATGAGCATTTGCTTGAGATCATAAAAGATGCTGGTGTCTTGGCCACCATAGAGGGTTAAGAATGTTGTAGCCACCCCAGACTTTCCTGCACGACCTGTTCTTCCAATACGATGAGTATAAATTTCAATATTCTTAGGCAAATCATAGTTAATCACATGAGCCACATCAGGTATATCAATTCCTCGACCCACATCTGTTGCAACCAGGATGTTGTATTTCTTATTCCTGAAACCTTCGAGGCTAATTTCTCTTTGTTCTTGGTTCTTCCCACCATGCAAAGTTGTCACTTCACAGCCTGCCATTTCCAAATTTTTGGCAATAAGATCTACATTATTTCTAGTATTAACAAACACAATTGCCTTTCTGTGTCCAATTTCATCTACCAATCTCAGTAACTTGGGAAATTTCTCGGATTCTTTCATCGCAATCACATGCTGGGACACTAAATTTGTTGCATTTCCAGCAGTTCCAATGGTAACTACAACAGGATTTCTTAAATACTTCCTTGCAAGACGCTCAACAGTAGGTGGCATTGTAGCACTAAACATGTAAGTAGAACGATAAATCTTTTTCTGATTGAGCTCTTCATCTTCATTTTCAGGTTTCAAATTACTTGAAGGCATTGCATCCAATACTTTCACAACCTGAGGTTCAAATCCTAAGTCAATCATGCGATCAGCCTCATCAAGAACAACATAATTACATTGATTCAACACAACATAATGCCTCTCCAAGCAATCAAGCAAACGACCCGGAGTAGCAATCACTACCTCGCATCCCTGCATAATCTTAAATCCTTGTTCCTCAACGGACCTCCCACCAACAATAGAAACCACTCTGATTCCTAAATCATGTGCAAATTTTAATGTCATATCCTCAATCTGCAATGCTAGCTCACGACTGGGTGCTAAAACAACAGCATAAGGGCCATCTGCCTGATTCACCTCAGTTAAAGGAGGCAACTTTGCAATGTAAGTTAACATAGGCAAAACAAAAGCAGCAGTCTTACCAGAACCAGTCTGTGCAATGCCAATAACATCTCGCTGTTGCAATCCTAATGGAATAGCTGCCATCTGAATTGGCGACGGAGTATTATAACCACATTTTCCCACTGCCTTCAATAGTTCTTGACTGAGTTTACTCTCATCCCAATTCCTCATCGGACAGGGAATCTTGATTCCCCTGTAGGAGATACTGAAATCTTCCTTGAAAATTCTCCAATCCCTCTCTGTCATTTCGTCCAGCTTCTTTTCAGACCAATGCCTGTCAATCTGCAAATCAAATCCTTCTTCTCTAACTCTGCGAGCGTCCTTCCTCTGCTCCCTGAGGTCTATGCCAGCAATGTTACCTCGACCGAACAGGGGCAGGGAGATGTGGGTATTCATATCTCCAGAGGTAGCATCAGAATTGTCCCAATCAGCAGAGAAACGAGACTTGTTAGTGTTAGACTTTATCACCCTCTTCTCAGGTTTTTTCAATCCAAGGTACTGCTCTTTGATGGCTTCGAGCTCCTTTTCACGCTCTCTTTCCGCTAATTTCCCTGCCTCACGCTTGCGCTTGCCTCCAGAGGAGGATTCTATGTTGTGATCTCTTCTGTCATCATCTCTGCAGCAGCGTTTTTTCTGTTCTACGATTTGTTGTTGGCGTCGGTCAAGGGCCGATTGCTCACGTTGGGCTTTGCTTAAAAAGACGGGTTTTTTAGGATCGTTGATGGCGGAGCAGCAGCTAAGTTCATCAATGGATCGTTTCATGGTTAGAATTGCCTGTTTTCTTGATTGTTCTGAAGTCAAAGCCTGTGTAGGATGATATCCGATCTTGTTGGGGAAGGAAAAAGGAAGGCGGTACGATAATACTATGTCGTTTTGACACACCTACCTTAGAGGCAGGAAAATTACTGTTTTTTTTTTAATCCAGATACAATTAAACTCTGACTAATCCAGTTAAATCTGGATATGATTATAAGGGTGACTCTGATTAATCCAGTTCTAGCCAGTTAAAACTTAAAATCATAAGAACAGTAAAAGTCTCTTAATGTTACTGTATTTACTAAAATTTGAATTCGAGACATTAACTTAAACGAGAATAATCCGTACTGTTGGATCCGGTTACTATATTTCTTTCTTTAATGTTTGATCTCAGCGCAGCATGATGCCACGTGGCATTCAGCGGTTATTTATTTTGTTTTGAATTTCAACAAGTCTTTCCGCGAACAGTTGCATTTCGTTTGCATGTATATATAAACAGACTTTGTTGTCATCCTCTGCAAATTGCTTGGTCGATTACAGTTTCTACTTGATTCACAAATTCCCTTAATCCCATATTACTCCACTTCTCATCTCATTCTTCGAAAAAAATGGCACCAACATCTCTGCTTGCCCGTTTCGAGCAATCTGTTACTCGCGACGCCTTAAGATCGTATCTTGCAGAGTTCATCTCTACTTTCTTTTTTGTTTTTGCAGTTGTGGGATCTTCCATGGCTTCAAGTATGTACATATATGTCTTCATTTCTTATTTCTTCTTTATTTGTTTACGTTGATAACTTGATTAAATAGTTGGTACATTTGATTCTTCCATGATATATATAGGGAAGTTGATGCCAGGAGCAGATCCGTCCAGTCTAGTAATAGTTGCTATTGCGAATGCATTTGCACTTTCAACCGCTGTGTACAACGCCGCCGGCATCTCTGGTGGGCATGTGAATCCTGCAGTCACATTCAGTATGGCTATTGGAGGCCATATTAGTGTCCCAACTGCACTATTCTACTGGATTTCCCAGTTGCTGGCCTCTGTCATGGCTTGCCTTCTCTTGAGAGTGGCCGCTGCTGGGCAGGTGATACAATCTTTGGATCCTTTCTTCCACATTGAATGAGATTCTGCATAATGTTTCTGTTTCATGAAATAACTTTCTGGTGTTTGTTCTCTACAGAATCTTCCAACCTACACGATTGCAGAAGAAATGACAGGATTTGGAGCGTCTATACTAGAAGGTGTGCTAACATTCGGTTTAGTGTATACTGTTTATGCTGCTGGGGATCCTAGACGCAGTCTGCTTGGAGCTACAGGACCATTAGCAATAGGGCTGATCGCAGGTGCTAATGTGTTGGCAGCAGGACCATTCTCCGGTGGATCGATGAACCCTGCATGTGCATTTGGGTCTGCAGTGGTTGCTGGAAGGTTCAAGAACCAAGCTGTGTACTGGGTTGGACCCTTGCTTGGAGCCACAGTTGCAGGGCTTCTCTATGATAATGTTGTCTTCCCTAGTACTCCAGGTCCTGATTTTGCTAGGGGCTCAGCTGATGCTGTTGGAGCATAGTCTCTCATCTCCTGATGTTACCTACTCAATTTGTCTTCTTTGTTATGTAATTTTATTTTTCCTTTAATTCGTTAATGTGACTTTGTTGTGTTTAGTCTAATTGTGTCACAAAATGTAAGGACAGTATGCCATTGTTGGCTATCATTAGTTGCTCCTTCAATCACCATGTATTAAGGCATAAATGTGCAAGGAATGGATGCTACCAATTCTGCTTTATTTAAATTCCTTTGTATGATTTTCATTGTCGCCCAAGCGACCAATTTTTCAATTTAACGTGCCAACTGTTACTGGATATCATAAAAACGACTTGTCGTATTATCATCAAAAGGGTTATAAACGACATACCGTCGTCAGAGCACTCGTGATTATCTTCTGTTCCTGCTGCTCTACAATCAGATACCACCCAAACGAACTAAAAGCCTAAAAATCCTGACAGCAAAAACCTCCTCACCTATCAATGGCGCCTAGAACACTCACTACATTCCTATCCCCTATCACACTTCCCCATCAGCTTACTCACTTTAACACCAAATTCCTTAAATTTAACTCAAAACCCAGTCCCATCTCTTGCAAATTCACACACTCACAAAAAGCGCCGGTCTCGGATACCCAGTTACCAGCTTCCACACCGGAACCTGGTGGCACAGGGGCAGCTGCTCCGACCCCAGGCGAACAGTTTCTTGAGCGCCAGCAAGCGTTTCAGGCTGCTAGGCTGGTACTGAAAGAAGCTAAAAAGAAAAGGAGAAGAGAGAAAGCTTTAAAAATGAACTCAACAATTGTTTCTTGTTATGGATGTGGAGCTCCGTTGCAGACTTCGGATCAGGAAGCTCCGGGTTATGTTGACCCGGATACTTATGAGTTGGTATGGCTATAAGTAGATGCTTTTCTTTTGAAAATGTTACAGTTGTGAATTTTTGCTCATTTGGGTTGCAGAAGAAGAGACACCACCAGCTTAGAACTGTTCTATGTGGGAGGTGCAAACTATTGTCTCATGGCCATATGATAACTGCTGTTGGCGGGAATGGAGGGTATTCTGGTGGGAAGCAATTTGTTTCAGCTGATGAGCTTCGGGAGAAGCTGTCTCACTTGCGTCATGAGAAAGTTTTAGTTGTCAAATTGGTGAGTGCTTTCTGAGAACTTGAGATATAATTCTGAAAATTTGTTTAGAATTTGCTTATCATTCAAAAGTAAATATTGAGTTTCTTGATATGTTATTGGCTGTGAATCTGATGTGCTGTTGATTTTTTGAGGAAGTAGGTTGATATTGTGGACTTCAATGGCAGCTTTTTGGCTCGTGTGCGTGATCTTGCCGGTGCAAATCCAATAATTCTGGTTGTGACTAAGGTAATTATATTCCTGTGGGTAATTTGTGACTGTATGATGTATATGAATTTTGGAGTAAAGTTTTTTGAATTTTTCTTATTTTTAGGTTGATCTCCTTCCAAAGGAAACTGATTTTAATTGTATTGGTGATTGGGTGGTAGAGGTCACTACAAAGAAGAAACTTAAGTGAGTTCTGTCTCCTTTTATTTGCCTTCTTAATGACATGGTGTTGGTTTTGTGGAACTCTTAATTTTACAAAAACTAGTAACGTTCCATCTACTTGGTAATAATGCTTTTTTCAAAACAATTTCCAGATTTTTGCAATGAAGTCACAAATTTGGATTGCTATCTTCATAATAAAGACTTTGTTCTGGCAGTGTTCTGAGTGTTCATCTTACAAGCTCAAAGTCATCAGTTGGAATTGCTGGAGTTATATCAGAAATTCAAAAGGAGAGAAAGGTATTTTTTTCCTTTCAATATTTGTGACACTGCAATTTTTTTTGTAAATGTTTTTTATGTCATTAATTTTGTTGATAAAATCTCACATTCATAATTCTCCTTTTTGTACTTGGGTTGCATCCCTTTGGTGCCCTCTAGTGTCCTTTCTTACTAGAAAATAAAGGAATCTATATCTTGTTCCTATGTGCCGAGTAAACTAACTTTAAAAATGGGGAAGGGAAGAAATATCAACATGCACTTTTAATGTGACAAGTAAACTATAACACCTTTTTTTTTTCTGTATAATCTAGCAAACTAGTCTTACATCTATCGACTGCTTTTTCATGGTTTTCAGTCAAAACTATGGCAGCTGTGCTCTTTTCTTGTAGTTCTTTCTATTCTGTTACATTTTCATCGACTTATGTTCTTAATACATACACTTGTGGTGCAGGGCCGGGGCGTTTACATTCTGGTTGGTAACTCTTTTAACTGGAAGCTTTGCATTGGATCAAAAAAGTGATGGTTTTACTGAGTTGTCTTGGCATTATTCCATTTGTTTCATGTCTCTTTCTCTATGAGTCGAAGTATTCTTGAGAAACAGATAAGGACTCAAATTAATCTCTTACTGAAATTGCTTGATACTGAACTCAACTAACTTCTGCACCTCCCTCCAGTAATAAGCATGTTTAGAGGTTAAAATGCTTATATGTCGAAAACAGTTGTTTGTGTATTCTTTATTTGCTTTGATATGAATCAAGCTCAAATTTCTAAACGATGCTGAGTGGTATAATTTTTTGGTGTACTGCATACTTTTGAAGTCGTAGTGTGCTCCTAATTCTGGCAGGAGAGATAAGTGAGAAATGGGCTTACCTAATATTTTTATGCATCATTGGTTTGTGATGGCCATGCAATTGATGCATTTTAGGGGATATTTTCCTCTCTTCATTGGCCAAACTACTCACTTTAAGGACCAAGTTACAAGTTCAACAGATAAACACAAAATACCTGCCTCTAAGTTGGAATAGTGGGATGAAAATCCACAAGGTGGCTTAATGGTGCCATATTGTGTAGAACACGTGATTCTTACAATCCTTTTTGAGATATGGAGGAAAGATTTGGTCTTCTTTATTCTTGCCGACTTAATGTAAATGTGGACAAAGTCTTATTTGACCAATCCTCCATCAATGTGTACTTGGTCTAGAAACTGGGAAACTTGGTTTTTCTTTTTTTTTTTTTTTTGCATAATTTATGAGTCAGCATATGTTGACTGTTAATTTCATCATTTTTACAGGGTTCAGCTAATGTTGGCAAATCTGCTTTCATCAATGCTTTACTGAGTAAGTAAATGTCATTTTCCTCATCTTGAATGAAATTAAGATAGTTTATGATCAAGAACCAATGGAAGGAGGAAAAGGATGAAAACAACCTAGATATTGGGGGAAAGGTGAAAGATCATTGTTATTAAAAATAGAATGTAGCTGGAGATGCAGAGCTCGTTCTTAATTACAAATGGTTGTGAAGTTCATCAACCAAAATAGACTAACATAAAATCCGAAAGGAATAGATATTTGCTTTTTCATTCAATCCCAAACTGTTCTTGTTGCTTTCATTTGGTGTCCAGCATATTGAATAGGCTTCCTCCTACCTTTATCATTCAATCTATATATTTTATCCTCTTTGGAAGTTTAACCAATTACAAAAAGCGTTTTGCACTGTAACTTTGTAAAATGTTGGTGAATGACATAATGCCGCATACACCATTATCTGTTGTTGTTTACCTATTTGTTTTTTTTTCTCCACTCTTGTTAGGTTTTCTGGACCTTATTTTTCTAAATGCAGCTCATTCTTTGATATAGTTTCCCATTTTTCTCTCGTTTGTAAAGTATTTTGAATGTCTTGAATCCTGACTTCTGAGTTTTAACATTAGAAATGATGGCGGAACGGGATCCAGCTGCTGCAGCTGCTCAAAAGTATAGGCCTATACAATCTGCTGTTCCTGGAACTACCTTGGGTCCAATTCAGATTAATGCCTTCCTTGGAGGAGGGGTACACTTTTTTGTAACTGCATTATATGTTCTCTGTGCTGTTTCTCCTCTACAGTGTTGGCATTTTGTGTCAGAACACTGTTACTGTTTACCCAATGATTGCTTTTATTTAACAATTTACTACTACTATTTTCTTTCCACAGAAATTATTTGACACACCTGGAGTTCATCTTCACCACAGGCAAGCTGCAGTTGTTCATTCAGAAGATTTACCTATTCTTGCTCCGCGGAGTCGTCTGAGGGGTCAATCTTTTCCTGTACGTTCTCTTCAAAGTAACACTCAAGATTATTGATTTTCTACTCTATTTTATGAGCTTTTACATTGCTGTGCTAGAATGCTAGGATGGCCTCTGAGAATGGGGTAGCTGACAAATTGGAATCCAATGGCTTGAATGGCTTTTCAATATTTTGGGGAGGTCTTGTGCGGATCGATGTGTTAAAGGTTTCTTTGATTCTTTGAAATTGTAATTGTCACACTGAATATACATGTCCAGCCATTTTCTGGACTCACAAGTCTTGGTGCTTTCAGGTTCTCCCAGAAACAAGCTTAACGTTCTATGGCCCCAAGGCTTTGCACATTCATGTAGTACCTACTGATAAAGCCGATGAATTTTACCAGGTACCGAGACTGGTTAAGACTAACTAAAATCTGTTCACCTTCCAATTGGACCGAATAGTCATAAACAGAAAATTGTTTCTCTATACTGTTTGTCTTATACTAATGAAAACATTGATCATTTACGGTTCTTGCATCCAAGCTGTATGCCTTTTCTTTTGACTTCTTTAACAAAGGAACTGATGATTAAGTCACTTATGCTATCCATTTTAGGAAGAAATTTGCAGTAGATATATGGATTGCATTTGAAGGTGCATTAACAATATTCCAGAGTATTTGTGCTTCACATTAGAGTGTATTGCTGTATTTGAAGCTGATTTTCAAATCATATTTGAGTAATTGTTGCAGAAAGAGCTTGGAGTTCTATTGACCCCTCCGACTGGGAAAGAGGGGGCTAAAGATTGGAAAGGCCTTGGAATCACACGTCGATTGGAAATAAAATTCGAAGATGCAGAAAGGTCAGTTTGTAATTGCAGATGGCCTTTGGTTATGTTCATATTTGGGTAACTGTATGTGGATGCCAACAATGGACACTTTTTCTTTTTATTTGCATGGGCAGACCTGCAAGTGATGTGGCAATATCTGGTCTCGGATGGATTGCTGTTGAACCAGTCAGCAAATCGTGCAGAAAGCCTGATCTAAATCTAGAAGAAACTCTCAAAGAACTGCATTTGGCTGTCCATGTTCCAAATCCAGTGGAGATTTTTGTTCGGCCTCCATTGCCAGTAGGCAGAGCTGGATCAGAGTGGTATAAATATCGAGAGTTGACAGACAAGGAAGAGGAATTAAGGCCAAAATGGCATTTCTAATCATTCTTTTCTTACAAAAATTGTTCCTGTACATAAACATTGTGCAAAACTGAACCCTGAATTGA
>CATIWO010311219.1:0-32191 GCA_949673435.1 Macaranga tanarius
CACTCCAATAGTCCTTGCAGCAATTGGAGGTCTACCGACTCTTCCAGTTCCAGGAGCACTTGACCCTTGCACTGAGGGTTCCTCAAATATACCCTTAGTACATTCACGGGCATAGTATCCCATCTTGTTGCATTTGAAACAATGTACGTTACTTCTAGGGCAATTGCCTACATGATTTTTCTTGCATAAATTATACCAGGGCACATTCATTCCTCCTCTCGGAGCATTTCCAAAACTACTCGGTCGAAATATTGGCACTGGTTGCCTCACCGACATCTGACTACCTTGAGGTCAAAAGTTCCCTCCCGATCGCATATTGCTTCCCGAATAGAGATTGAATCTGGATCTCCGACTATGACTACCCCTCAAAGGTTGTCTCAAAGACCTTATTGCTGATAAGGTGTAGTCTTAGTGGCTGAATCCAACTCTTTATCGAGCCTCTCCTATTCCATCGCCTTCTCAACCTAACCTCAAAAGGTCGTACTGGCATATAGATTTAGCTTTCCTCTTAAGGATACATGTAGTCCATCCCGAAACTTATCACTATTAGCCTCCTCTATAGGATACATATTCCTTGCATACTGATACAGCTCCTCAAATTTATCCGTGTACTCCCTGACCGACATTGACCCTTGTGTCAGGCTCACAAATACAGCTTCCCTTTGTTTTTGAAAAGTCTCTGTCATATATTCTCTACCAAACTCTTCCTTAAAGAGTTACCACGTAAGAGCTTCTCCGTACAGGTTCTTAATCCTCATCAACCAATCGTCTATCTTCTCAAACATAAGGCCGTACACGTTGCTTACTTTCTTAATATCACTCAACTGTAGTGTATTGAAGGCTCTCTCCACTGTTTTGACCCACTTATCCGCATGTACTGGGTCTAATGTTCCATGAAAATCATAAGCTCCACACTTCTTCATATGCTCAATAATATTCCTCGGCTTCCTGTACCTCTCACGCTATGCCATCACCGTAGCCATCATTCTCGCCAAATCGATGGCATCTATATGTATTACCAGAGCTACATGCGAATTCGGCATATTCACAGGTATCTCTAGCGGTGGTACGTAATACATATTCCTCGCCCTTCGTGGAATATGCTCAAAAATAGATGCTGACACAACCAACATATAACTCCCTTGCGAACTAGCAGCACGAACATTCGGCCTATCACCTCTCTCATTGCCAATAGAAGCTGACAATGGAGATGATTCCCCTATAGATATCTGACTACTATCCAGAACATTAGCTATCTCAACTAGCCTTACACCTTCAGGTTGGACATTACGTCCTCTTCCTCTACCTCTAGCTCTACCCCTACCACGATCCCTACCAAGACCTCTATTCTAGTTCCCAATCATTCCACCTCTAGTTCTTGCCATCTTCTGAAAATTAAAATCACAAAACTTTAGAAATTCTCATCATTATCATAACATCTACACAATTCTACAATTATAGTTCATCAACTCAGTATTTCTCAATATCCTTAACTATTAACATGATATTTCTTAGTGTCTGCATAACCTAATAACCTTAAGATCTGATACCAATCATACCTTATCCTCAAATTAATTACTAATACTCAATTATATACAGTAATATTATTTATTTAATTTTTAATACACTTAGTGAGCTTTCAAGGTTATAGTACATACACTTAATGAGGTATCAAAACTTGTACAAATTAAAAACCTTCATTCATACACTGGATATCCTTACTAATGAACTCACCTCATACCAGATAATCAAGTGATATTACTTGGATAATATTTTCTTATAATTTCTATACCACCCATCATTTATTTATCTCATATATTCACCTTTCATTTAAATTCAAGATGACAAGATAATAACATAGCAACACACTAACATTATATATATAACATAAGCACCATAGTGCTAACCATTCATCCATACATAATATATATACATCATTAGAAATATATACAATAAGAGTACTAGATGCTTAAACAATTAACACAACAATCTCAAATATCAATTGCCCTAGCATCTAACTCTCAAACCCTCGGATCTCTGTCTGGTCATATGATGGTGATGGTGATGATAGAAGTAGTAGCATCACATATCCAGACCTAAACCCTCAATAAAAGCAACTAGCCCACTGGCTCAAAGATAACTCTGGTGACACGCTCATAAGGGTGAGGAAATGGCTGAAAGCAAAAATCCAAAAAGGATGCATCCACAAGACTGCATCACACCCAAGCAAGGATGACCTGGACATCCAGCGAGGTAGCATAATAGATGCGGAAAATGGAACAAATATTGTCCTCATGCTCCTCTCGCACAGATAAAACTCGTGCATCAACTCCTATGGGCAGAACCGTAACCTTAAACACTAACTCTGCATCTGCATCATGACACACTATGTACCGCACTAGGGTCTCTGTAGGGGTGACCTTATAGACCATGGCAGCCCACTGTATAGGCATAATGATGCTAGACTATCTCTAAGCTGTGAAAAATATTTTAAAAATGGTGGTGAGTAATTCCGAAGGAAATTACCCAGTGAGCAGCTAATATATCTTTTAAAGCAAAAGCATTTATCCAAAACATGCTAAATTTTAAAATGCAGCAGTCATTTAGAACTGATAAAAATTCACAATCATATTACCTCATTAAAGTAAATCATTTGATAATAAATCTTTCTGTCATAAGGGCATTTAGTAAAAGATTCCCATTACATGAGAAATAATTAAATACTTTAAATAATAATATAGTTCTAAACAAGAATAAGAATATAAAAATTCTTTTTCCAGAAATAGTGCCTAAGGCATTTTAAATCATCAAATAAATCCTTAATTTCCTTATTGGTAAATTTATAAGAATACAAATTCCAATAGTTTTGGGGTCTAAATGCCCATTTTAACCCAAATATAAAGAATACATAAAATCTCCAAAAGTTCACAACTCAAATGCTAACAAGCTTAAATCCACAACTATAACTAATATAAAATGTCATAAATTATTTATCATTACGAGTAGATTCATGCTTTGGTTTATTATGAAGATCCTCATATCAATTGCAATTAGAGTTGAGAGTTTCAATCATTTCATACTCAGCATTATAGTTATTCATATCATTCTCAAATGATAATTTATATTGTTATCTTATAATAGATAACTCTCAACCCTTCCCTGAAGGAAACAACAATATACAATAACTCTCTCTCACATCATCTCAATTTCTTTCCGTGGCTTACATGAGCCAATTCTCATTCTTTTTCCATGGCTTACATGAGCCAATTCACATTTTTATTTTTATCATTATCATCGTATGCATACATATAGACCATAAGGATTCACCCCAAAGGCACATCTGAATCCCTACGCTGTCCCAAAGACAGTTATCAATCAAGTGGCCAGCTCATCATTCCCAACTCATCCCATATATATATATATATATATATATACTCTCATATAATTACATTCTCATTATTAATTATTCATAATAATTTAGTCTCTTTGTCTGAGACTTCACAACACATGGTATTTCAAGTATCATTTAGTCATTAATACAGACTTATCAAAATTACTAAAATTATCAAGAATTAACAAAACTTAAGGATTTAACTAGTTTTTTGATATTTCCAAAGTTTTGGTACTTTATTCTACGGTTTGGTTCATCATTTTGTTTCAATTAAATCACAAACAATCAAAATCGGACGCGTTACAGGTCGCGGAGGCGCGAGCGCTGCGTAGGGGTGCCGACTATGCTCACGAAGGCACCGACTACACACATGGAGGCGTCGACCACCAAGCGGAGGCATCACCTTTTCGAGCGGAGGCGTCGTCATCCCTTCTTTCCGGAGGCATCCCGTCTTCTCGTCGCGAAGACGCCAACATTATGAGCGGAGGCGCCGCCTACTATGGTGGAGGTGCCGCCCATCAGAGTCAGAGGCGCCGCCCTTTGACCATCTGGATCGACAGCAGCAGCGAATTTTTGTCCAAAAACTCATATTTTCAAAAATTAAACACACTAGAAGTTCATATGCCAATTGAAAACTAAAGGCAAGCTCATACACAACCCAAAAACATCAAGATAAAGCCTAAATCTACGAATTTAAGTATCAATTTACCCATAATTTAAAATCAAAGACTTATGAAAAATAAAACACATAAACTTCAACAAAAATCACCACTCACAAATTTCTCCAGCCGAATTTGTGCTCTGCTTGTGGAAATCCGAATTTTCCTTAGCTTCCAGACCAAATCTTCTTCTTCCTCTTTCTTGCTTCTGCCATCTTCCTCTTCCTTCTCTTCTTTTCTTCTCCTCCCACCATACTTCCTACTGTTGAGAGCTAACAACTCTCTTTCTTTCCTCTTTAGTCATTCTTCTTTTCTTTCTTCCCTTTCTAATTCATTTACTTACATTTGTTTCATCTTAGTCCTAGCTTTATTTTCCAATTTCATCCTTCAAATTCTATTTACAACTTAAATTCCAACTTTAATATCTTATAATTTATTCCTTCATTTCTCGCAACAAAATAATATGAACTCTTTGCAACTTTGATTTAATACCACACAATCAATCTCTATTTAATCTCAACATATTACATAAGAATCCATCACTTAATCATCCATTCAAAACAATTGACAATTAACTCCAATTAATATTCATTTAATATAATTATTATTAATCCAAAATAAATCCGGTTCTAAGACACAGATGTTACATTTTTTTTACCATAAAAAGTTTAATATATTTATTTTTTTCTTTAATTTATATGTTGACAAAAATAATGTTAATTTATTTTTCAAAATTAAAAATAATTTTAATATCTATCTTAAATTTTAAATTCTGAACTTTTATATTAAAAATTAGATAAATTTAAATAAAAAAATAAAATTTTACTATATTTATTGTAAAATCTAAATGAAATACATAAGATGCTAGATAATTTTATGATCTGTATATAAATATTTTACAAAAATTCAAATTTATAATATACTATACATTATATATGAATTACTATTAATATTTATATCTTGTTAGTAATATAATTTATTTATGTTTACACAATCTATAATATAAAAAAAAAATTAAAGAAGAATAAAGTTATAAGAATTTATATTATATGAATCGTGGTAAAACTTTTTGAAAAAAATATGTTTTTTTATATACTGACCAAAAAAATCTTGATTTATTTTTTAAAAGTTTTAAAATTAATAAATATAATTGAATTTTAACATTTAAAATAGATTTAAACAAAAAAAATTATATTAAATATAAAATATATGAAATATTTTTTAACAAAAAAAAGATATGTATTTTTTATATATTGAAAAAAAATATTTATTTATTTATTTATTTTATAAAAATTTTGAAATTGTTTATTTTTTCTATATTAAAATAATCTTAATTTTTTTTGTAAAAATTTTGAAATTGATAAAAATAGTTTTAGTGTATATTTTGGAATATAAAAAAATTATTTTTTTATATTTATCTATTAAATAAATGTAAACAAAAATTAAAACAATATTTATTATCAAATCTAAAAAAAATATATAAAGTGTTAAATAATTATACAAGTTAGGTATAAAATACATTTATTTATAATGTACTTATTATTATATATGGATTAAAATAAATAATTACAATTTAGATTTTTAATTATTAATATAATTTCTAGAATTTTACATATAAGTAAGTAAATTAACCATTTGCATGATCAATCGTTAATTCACATTTATTTTAATTTTTAATAAATGATTTTGGATAATGCATGAGATTAAGGGGGTGTTTGATAACACCGCTTAATGCTGGAAATTAATATATTCGGCACTTAGTTATTTTAAGTTAGTTTGATAACCCAAAATGGACTCAACTTAAATTATTTAATTAAGTTAAAAAGTACTTAAAATAATAAGTTAAAACTTTTGACTTAAAATATTTACTGAATATATTAAGTTGTTAAGTTTTAAATTTTTTTTATTAGATTGACTATTGTATTCTTATTATTTAAAAATTATTACTCACTTGTCAATATTACAAGATAAAATGGGTAAAATTGATCACTTTTATGATTTTTAGCACTTGTAGTTATCAAACATATTTATTTAATTCAGTACTTAAAAAATTCAGTATTTATTATATTCAGAATTCAACTCTTAATTTTCAGTTTTATCAAATACCACCTAAGTGTGTATAAATTAGGTTTAAGATCACAATCGTCCTCAAATTAAACTCCATTTGAAGCCTTCAAAACTCTTACGAATGCCCTTTAAGGCCATGTGAATGATCATGAACCAAAAGAGATCAATTGAGGTTAAAAGAATCAAGTTCTTGAAGTATTTTATGCCCCTCACAAGTACCCCTCATGACCATCCATGAGCAGCACTCATGAGCTAAGGCCAAATTGAAGCTTAAGTGTGCTAAATTTCTGCACCTCTCACGATCTCCCCTCATGGTCATTATCATAAGGCTCACGATTGTGAGGAACACTACGTATGATATAGCTGGCAGGCTTCCAATAGTCTAAATTTGAAGGCAACGACTATATTTTTTATCACTCACAATCATAACACTGTTCCTCATAATCGTGAGTAGGCGTTTCTATAATTATAAGTGTATGTGTCCATATCTGATTCGGAAACTTTTAAATCCATTGAACGTGGTTTGGAACATGCCCATATCTCAGGCCATATACTTTTTTGTCTAAAATACATCATTCAACACGGCCATGTGTATAAAAAATTCAATCTCTTAGCAGCCGCCTTAAAATAATATTTAATCCAAGGCTAGCTAGATTCGATTTTTTTCCCTTTTAAGTAAATAAAAAATTCCAGATGATTAGAGATGAGCATGAATTTGAAATTGAATCAAATGAAAAAAAGTAAAATGGTATAAAAAATTTTAATTAAATCAAACTGAATTTGATTTTATTTAAAATTTTAAAATAAAAAAAATTGATTCAATTTGAATTTCATAAAAAAAAATTTTAGTTTCACCAAACTGATTTGATTTTATAAAATAGCAGCTTATATATATAATGAATATAAAATAAAATATATGAATTTAGAGAAATTTGTATACAAGTAATAAAATTATAAAAACATTATTTAATAGCATCATTAATGAAATATATTTTCAATTATATAAAATAAATAAATAAAATTTTAAAAATTATTTAAAAAGAAAATTATAAAAACGATGAATTGAACTAAACTCAATTAAAATATTTTAATTTAATTCAATTTCATTTTTTAAAAATTTTGATTATTCAATTTTTAGTCATTTCATTCCATTTATAACTATATGGTTTCTGTTTTTTTAAAAAAGGTTTATTAGTGCAAAAAATCACAACATTTTCTATTTGTTGCAAATTTATACCAAATTTTAAAAGTTGGTGAAAATAGTACAATTTAACATTTTATTTATAATTATAGTACAATTTCAATTTATTCAAAATTAAAAATTGAAATGCATATATAGAAGTTAAGATACACTAATTTACTCCTAATTAAGTGAGATTAGTTGCCATATCTTACCTATATAAATATTTTTCATATAAAATATTATTTATAAAATTAAATTATTTTATGTGATTTGACTACAATATTTGAAATTTTTTTAAATAGTGTTTATTTATTATCTAACATTAATTAAAATGGTAAAAATAATATTAGTTGTAAGTGAGTTGGTCCGCCTCACATTTCACGCATGCATTTTAATATTTAATTCTAACCGAATTAAAATTGTCCTATAATTATAGATAAAATATCAAATTATGCTATTATTGTAAATAAAATATCAAATTATATTATCTTTATCAATTTTTAAAATTTAATATAAATATATAACAAATTAAAAATATTGTAATTTTTAATACTAATAAACCTAAAAAGAAAATATGCAGGTAGGTTCTAGCTCTTCTTCCTTTAAATTTTTTTTAAAAAAAACCTTCATTTTATTATTCAATTTTGATTTGTCTTCTCTTTTTTTTATTTCCAAGTGGAAAGCTCTCGATCACTTCATTGCATCCAGACAAGCTCAACGCCCAATTAAATACCCACTCTTCATCATCGCTACATTTCCCACAAACTAGGAAATTCCAAAAAGCGGAAGGCTATTTCCGTCTTTTCGTACAACAAGGTCTAACAGGTCCAACAATATTTACGCAATGATGTGATGGCTTCTTACATTTAATTGATTACACGTGGATTACACTGTAGGAGATAAAAACTCATAAGACAGTTGCAGGTCAAAATCAAACAATCAGAGCCGTTAAAATCCATTTACTTGGGGAGCAAGCACCGGTAAACCCGCGAAACACGAAAGCAATACCCCTTCACCATTAGCACTGGTAACAGCCTTTTCTTAACCATAAACAACACAAAAATCTCTTTAAAACCCTACCAAAAAAAAAAAAAAAAAAAAAAACATTTTTTATCAGTAACAAAACAAAGAAGATGAATCGCATTGTAATGAGGTCGGTGCTGCGAGACTTAGTGGTGAACGGAAGCCGGCGGTACATTTCCACGGCCGGTGGTGCTGTGGTGAAGCCGGTGGAGGAGATGTGGAGTGCGGAGTTAAGGAATCAGAACTTTGGAGTGTTTTACTGGAGGAGGATGATGAGCACGGCGGCGGAGAAGGCGGTGGGTCCTCCGCAGCAGAAGGAGAAGGAGGAGAAATCGGTGGGGAAAGCGAGTGAAAGTGCGGTGGTGTCGAGTTATTGGGGAATATTGAGGCCTAAGATTGTGAGAGAAGATGGAAGCGAGTGGCCTTGGAATTGTTTTATGGTAATTAATTGAGTGATGTTTTTGTTTTGTGTTTGTGATTATTGGTATAGAAATTAATTTTTTTATGTGATATTTGTGTGTGTTGCAGCCATGGGAAACATATGAATCGAACGTATCAATAGATCTGAGTAAGCATCATGTGCCTAAGACTTTTCTTGATAAAGTTGCTTACAGGACTGTGAAGCTTCTTCGAATTCCTACTGATATATTCTTCCAAGTGAGTTCTTTGGTTTTGTTAAATTTTCCATTATAGATAATTAAATGCCTAGTACTTTTTACTGAGCAATCATGAATTATTTTATAAATTGTAATCTCAGATGATGAAGTATTTTGATGATGTCTTGCATTTTTAGTTAACACTGCAGTGATCTGTGCATCTTATTGACCAGTTCCTCTGTTTGATTTACTGATTTGTGTCTGAAGATATTGTATATATATAATTCAGAAATCATTTTCTCGCATCTGGAATTTTCTTTTTAATTTGGATTTTATTTATTTTTTCTTAATTGTACATTTTTGTGCATTATACACGCTTTAGAATTACAGGAATGGAATGCATTTCCAGGGTTAGGCTTCTATTTTCTTGTTCTGTTGTGTCTTTATTGTAATCGGATTTTGATATTGGGATCTTATGCATCTTTTTCATTCACATTCCAATTTCGAAATTGAATTTTTTGCAATTCTACATTGATTCCGCTAATGTTTTCTTTGGAATGTTGTGTTTTCTTTTTAATTTATTCATCTACTGCAGAGACGTTATGGGTGTCGCGCAATGATGTTGGAGACTGTGGCTGCTGTCCCTGGTATGGTAGGAGGGATGCTGTTGCACCTAAGGTCTCTTCGCAAGTTCCAGCAAAGTGGTGGTTGGATTAAAGCTCTGCTTGAGGAAGCAGAGAATGAGAGGATGCATTTGATGACAATGGTGGAGCTTGTGCATCCCAAGTGGTATGAGAGGCTACTGGTCCTTACGGTGCAGGGAGTATTCTTTAATGCTTATTTTGTTCTTTATCTGCTCTCTCCTAAGCTAGCTCATAGAATTACTGGCTACTTGGAGGAAGAAGCTATACACTCGTACACTGAGTATCTGAAAGATATCAGAAGTGGTAAAATTGAAAATGGTCCAGCTCCTGCTATTGCAATTGACTACTGGAGGCTGCCAAAGGATGCAAACCTTGAGGATGTGATCACAGTGATCCGTGCTGATGAGGCTCACCACCGTGATGTCAATCACTTTGCTTCTGTGAGTGTCTCTTATCTCTTCCATTTCTGCTCTTTATTTGGTGAACTTTTTGTCTGATGATTCTCAACATGCCCTTAATTCTAAGGGACTCGGTACTAAGATATATTCCTAAAATTGGCTAAACCTTATCAATCAGGAATTATTAACTGGAACTTCATCCAACTCCAACTACAAGCCATTATTTTCATTGACCGAGAAGAAAACTTCCATAATTGTGCTTTTTCCTTGCCTTAATCTTGTGACAGCTGAAAGAAGAGCAATGTACGGAATTGGGAAACAGATCTAATTTCTATGATTTAGAGTTCCTTTTGCCTTTAACTTTATGTAAATATTCTAACTTGTCTTTTAAGTAAAGGTAGTACATTTTTGTAACTAATAGCTAAGAATGTAATAAAAATGATTGTAAACCTGAATATCTGCAGAGCTCTAATCTCACAAACACCACTATGCATATTAGTTTCTTGTGGTCTCTGAGTCTTAATTTAGCCTTGCCTTAATATATGTTCACTCTTTAGGCTTGATGACTATAGTATTTCTCTGCTTTGTTATATTCACAACATCACAAGTCGATCAAATTTGCTATAGCAGAAGATGAAGCAGGAAAATTCTCTCGAAGTCTTTTAGCTTTCATATTGTCATATTGTTGTAGTTTTCTGTTGCTGAGTTGTGACTGGAATCCTGTTGTTGATGGGTGCAGGATATTCACTACCAGGGTAAAGAGTTGAGGGAGGCACCAGCCCCTCTTGGTTATCACTGAGAGAGTAAGAGAGCTTTATATTGTGATTTTGAAGATATATATAAAAGCTGAGACAATATGTCCCTTTGTATATGATATGCTGATATCCGCAATCTATTATTGAAGTGTAATGTGGACTAATTTCAAAATTGTTTATAGATTTGTTATTAATAAGGATGAAATTTAGTTAACATGGTTTGCAACTGTTTCTTTTGGTACTTACCAGCAGCTCTTGTGGATTGATTCAATTCATGCGAGATTTTTTTTTTTTTTTTTTTTTTTTTTTTTTGCAAATATGTGTTATGTATGTTTATTTTTATCAGCCCTTTTTTCATTCAAATTTTCCATGATTGTGCGCATATTAAGGTTAAATGATAGGTCCTTTTCAGTTCTTTAGGGATAGACAGGTAACAACCGGCAGATATTTTTCCCAAGGAGTGAGCTTCATCTCTGCTCCCTTTAATGAGGTTGGTGTGACGAGGAATGAAAATTAAGGCAACCAATGAATTTTGATCTTACTGCCTTTAGATTTTTCTTTTTTTCCTTTCTCTTTGGTTTGAGTTGTTGATGTCTAATTTTACAGGTATACTAGAGGGATGACTTTTTTCTAACAGTGTCATTTATTAAAATTGTAATTGTTCAATTTGAAAATTTACTAAAATTGTAAATTGGAACATTAAAAGCCAATACAGTTCTTCCAATTCTTTCCGTAAGCTTTCGTATGTTTTTCTGTTGGTTCCAGGATGTACATGTGAAATCATCAATTGTTATTTTCAATTCAACCATTTGTAATCAAAAGCCTTTTGAAAAAACCTTGTTGCTCTTGATATTATTTTGGGTCTTCCAACGGGAAGGTTTGTAAGAGTCAACAATCTCTGATGCCGGAGTCATAAAGTGTTCATCCAAGTATTTAACGATCACTGTATGAGTTCAGGACCTATCAAAGAATACAATCTTGAAATGTATAAGGTTTAAATTAGAGATGTAGTCGCCGGGTAAAATTCGGATACACTATATAGCAATTAGATCCCATGGAGGGGCCTAGCAGCCATTCTCAGAACCGGATCTAGAAATTGAGTATAGGCTTTTTAAATACCTACCTGATCTCACGATTAGCCTCCATTCATATTTTGTGTTTTATTATTTTTAATTATTTAATAATTTATTATTTAACATACAAATTGCAATTGCCTCAGAACAATTTTTAATTTTTACAGTTTAATCCAAGCTTTTAAATAACCAATGTTCATGCAACTAAGTCTGAATCACAATATCTATGCATTCATCACAATATCAACTTTCATCTACTAATAATAATAAATAAATAAACAATAAAACTAAATAAATAAAATGCACACAAAGAAGTGGGGTAGAAAAAAAGAATGACAAACCTTTTACGCACAATAATTAAAGTAAAAAATAAAAAATAAAAAAAATAAAATTGAAACTAAAATCTGGTAGCCTGTGGTCTACTGAGTATTTAAGCCTGTAAAAAAAATCGTCAATTAATCCACCCAAAAGAGTAATAAACAACCTAGAGGAAAAATAAAAGGTTAGTACATAATGAGTATGGAAACAACAAAGAAAAATGCATTGTAAATATAAACAACAGAATGCAACATATATTACTAATAAATATCCTATAAATATGTTAACAAATTAATTACCGAATTACTAACTAACATGCTAATTAAGATATGATGCAAATTAAAAATAACAAAGTCCTCGCATAACATATTCACCGTAAAGGATCCAACACATGATTGAGGTCAAATATAACAAGAAAATTCATAAAAAGAAGGTTTGCCACGCCAGGGTAGTTCCTGGCCAAGCAGATGAGGTACCACCCTATCATAACAGGGCAAGCAAGAGCTCCATCTCTAGATACAAAGGCGACGCTTCAATGAAAAAGCATCGCCTCTATGACTTCTGGCTCAACAACGAATGACAGAAAATAAATATCATACAGGCAAAGCATAAAAAAATGATATTTAAGAATGTATATTCATTACAAAATGCATTCGAACACAAATCGTATGGTCGTAAAGTTTTACATTAAATCATGCCCTAATTGCTTATAAATCATATTATTTCAAAGCCTAAAGATGCGGGTGTGATTCAAGATTTTCATTGTTCATATCACAGTCGTTTAATCATACATGCATAACTAAATACCAACTATCAAATCAATCAACCATATCACACTTTTAAATGTATTTACAAAATTAAAGAAAGTAATGAACACATATAACAACCTATTTTAAATAACCATGAACCAAGAGAAAATTTTTTAAAATAAGTTTAAAAAAAGGTTATTAAAGGAATGGCCTATTGTTTGTGTACAAATTCTCCCCGTCTAGGCCCCCAAAGACGTTTCTGGCAACATATGAGAACTTTGTACAGTGCACAATTAGATTCTATAGCCTCTTTTTAAAACCAACAGCCTCCCAAGCTTCCCATTAGAGTCCTTTGTCAAGTCCCTTTTGGAAAACTTCAAACCCAGAGCTTGTTATGTAACCTCCTTTTCTTTTTTTTCTTCATTATTCTCTTTGTAATTCTTTTTTTTTTTTTTTGTACTCGCTCTAACTTCTCCCGAAAAAGAGCTCCCTCTCCTTTAATTCCCCCATTTCCCCCCTTTTCTCTCCCCTTTACAGAGGCCCTGTAACCATGCTTTTTCGTTCAAAAAAAATTATTGTTTACAGCTCTCTAAAGGTTAAGAAATTTGTGTCACGTTCAAATTATAACATCTATTTTTTTTGAAATAGATTTCATTGAGGCACCAATTCACCAGTAAAATGGTGCCTTAGTGATGAGGCGTCACCCCAACTTATAGAGGCGATGCCTTAGTATTATGACAGCGCCTCATTGGCGCTAAGAATGATGGGCTTTTAGTAGGCTGGTGGGCTTGTTAGGCCTAACAAGCTTAGTGGGGCTGCAAGCTTCATCAGATGGACTGGAATACTAGACTTTGCACTGTTAGGCTTATTTTTTGTTACTATCTTCATCATTGGGTTTCACTCATAGGCAGGATTAAACCATATACCAATAATATAATTATAAATTAAAATAAAATTTGAGAAAATTATATATAAAAATTCAAGAAATAAAAATATTTTATTAAAATTATATCCAAGATTTTAGAATATAAAAACTATTTTGAAGCTAAATATATTAAAAAAAATCAATTAGTCATATATATATAAGGGCTTTGATTATTTTCGATTCAAATTAGGTGGACCCACAAGAGAATCCAAGGCCCTTGAACCAACAAATGTTGTATTAGTCATTATATTTAGAATTAATTAATTTGACCTAAATATTTATGTCATGTGCCAAACAGATTTCCTCGCAGTAAATTGCAATTTGATTTCTTTCTTATTTAGATTACTATACACGAGACACCACTTTTGGCTTAATTTTAAAGCTAAAAAAACATTTTGCTTTTGGCTTCACATGCTGAACTTTAAACCAGTTGCTTGGCTTTTTTGAATCCGATAACATTACCCACCTCAATGCTCATTTTTCCCATATTATAAATCTTACAACTACTCGCTAAGAATTTCTTCAACTTGAAGATGGTGATGATCCGAATTTACAACCGTTTTGGTGCTATACTCCATCTTTTGGTAATGAGCATGAAGGATTTTTCCATAACATTAATTATCCACACTCCTTTTTGTATAGAGGACTTTTAGCCACAATTGGCAATAACTATTCTCCATTTGATTTAGCTCATCAAAATGAAGGATTAACCAACAGAAGCACTACTAATAGACATAATCAAGGACCCATCATTGCTTTTGTTAATGGAATTTGGTTAGATCATAAATTCACTATTAAGCCTTCATTTAAATAGCTTGTTGAAAATGTTTATAAGGCCAAAACTGAATCTATCGACTTCCATCTCCTCGATAGAAGAACCATTAAAGCTCCTTTCATGACTGACAATTCCATTAAGGCATAACATTATGGATTATTTGAAGGTTTTAAGTTTCTCAAGATGCCATATAAAAAAAAAGACAAAGACAACAAGCAACATTTAATGTTCATCTTCCTTCTTGATAAGATAAATGAGCTCGAAGAACTAGTACAAAAATTCAATTCTAACCTAATATTATTACATAAGCATTAGGAGCTTCAATAGATAGAGCTCTTTAATATGTGGATTTCGAAGCTGAAAATCTTATATGATGTTAATTATATGACTTGAATTTTTGGCCCACAATATTATTAGTCCAAGCTTATGTGTAATTATGATATACTTGGTGGTCAAGTAAAAAAAAACTTTT
Source organism: Macaranga tanarius (assembly GCA_949673435.1). Classification (NCBI taxonomy): domain Eukaryota; kingdom Viridiplantae; phylum Streptophyta; class Magnoliopsida; order Malpighiales; family Euphorbiaceae; genus Macaranga; species Macaranga tanarius. The sequence continues at coordinate 15,029 of CATIWO010311219.1, forward strand.
ATTCAAAAAGGATTTGAATTTTGTAGGAATTAAACTATTACTTTTTTTGTTGGAAAGGAATTATTGATCAAATATTATTTCTTTATAAATAGGACTAGGTGTGGGATTATATATGATGCCCAAAAAGACTCATTGTACGCTTTTTTTCATAACATAGTGAATTTTCCTCCTCTGTTCGTGATGTTTTCCCATCTTGGAGTTTTTTTACATAAATCCTTATATCTACTTCTTTTATTTCTTTTGATTAATATCGTTTGTGATTATTTATGTGTGCCTATTACTTTTACTGTGACTTTAATAAACTGATATCAGAGCTGAGATTATTTTGTCTGGGTACTCTTGATCTTAACATTGTTTGATTTTGTGCAAAATGGCTTTAGTAAAGTATGATATTCCTTCATTAGATCATGGCACAAGATTCTCATTATGGCAGGTTAAGATGCACACTGCCCTTACATAGATGGAGTTTGATGATGCTATTTTGGAGGTTGATCATATACCCATATCATGAACAGATGAAAAAAAAAGCATGGAGATCGTAAAGCTTTAACTCAAATACAAATGCATTTATCGAATAATATTTTGTAAGATGTTTTGAAAGAGATGACCACAACTTTGTTGTGGGCAAAGTTGGAGCAAATATGTATAAAGAAATCTCTATCCAATAAAATGCATTTAAGGCATCATTTGTATTCTCATCATATGTCGAAAAGTACGTCTCTTGAGAAGGACCATTTAATTATGTTTAAGGAAATTATCTTTGACTTAGAGAACATAGAGCTTAATTTTATGAATGAGGATGTAACTTTCTTTATGCTATGTTCATTACCTTCTTATTATAAAACTTTCGTTGACACTCTTATGTATAGTTGTGATAAAATTTCTTTAGAAGAGGTTTTTAATTTGTTGTATACTAAGGAGCAAGTTAATCAGTTGGTATTCCAAGAAGCAAGTTAACTCGAAGACTCATGGAGAGAGTCTTGTTATTAGGGAAAGGATGTCTAAGAGAGATTTTGGGATGAGAATAGGGGTAGGTCAAAGTCAGAAGTAATATCGTAAAGTACCATTACTACAAGAAGAAGGCTCATATCAAGGTTGATTGTTTGAAGTTGAAGAATAAGTTTGAGAGATATGATCATAAGGTTATAAAGTTAGAAAATTTGGGTGAGGCCAGTGTTATTGAAGATATAGAAGATTTTAATAATCAAGGAGATACTATTATTATTGCTAACAATAAAGTTAATTTAATATATGACTGGATTCTTTACACTGCCTACACATTCTATATGATTCGCAATAAGGAATGGTTTATGACCTATGAACTAAGACATATGATGACTATTTTAATAGGGAATAATGCCCCTTGTAAGATTGATGGTATTGGTTTGGTTAGAATTAAGATGCATGATGGGATCATCAAGACGTTTGATGGTGTTTAGCATATTCTTGACTTAAGTTGGAATCTTATTCCAGTTTCTACCTTTAACAGTGAAGGTTACAGTTATTCAATTGGATGTGGATTATTAAAGATCATTAAGGGCTTTCTAGTTGTGATGAAGGGGTGTTTGAGGCATACCTAACTATACGTCTTGGAGGGTTCAACTATTATAGGTGATACAGCCATCACTTCCTCTAAGTTAGATAATACTACACTTTGGCATTTTTACGTAGGCCATATAAGTGAGAATGGCTTAGCAGAGTTGAGCAAAATACGACTAATAGATGGTCGAATTAAAAATTTAAAGTTTTGTGAGCACTACGTGTTTGGAAAATAGAAAAGGGTTAGTTTCAGCAAGGGCATTCACAACACTGAAGGAATACTTGACTATATTCATTCAGACCTTTGGGGGCTATCCAAAGTTTCTACTAAGGGTGGTGCATGTTATATATTAACGGTCATTGATGATTTTTTGAGGAAAGTTTGGATGTTCTTTTTAAAGTATAATAGTAAGGAGTTTGCTACTATCAAGCGGTAGAAGACCATTATTAAAATTACACTGGAAAGTAGGTGAAGCGTCTCTGCACTAATAATAGGTTAGAGTTTTATTCGGATGAGTTTAACTCATTTTATAAGTTCGAGAGGATTATTAGACATTTAACAGTCCTAGATACTCTGTAGTAGAATGGTATGGCTGAACACATGGATAGGATATTAATGAAAAAAGTCCAATGCTTGCTTTGAAATTTCAGGTCACCAAAGTTGTTTTAGGCTGAAGCTACTATTACAACCTGTTTTCTTGTGAACCATTCTTTTTTAACAATAATAGATAAGAAAAATTTTGGAAGAGGTATAGTATGGTACTCATCCTAATTATATCGACTTAAGAATATGTAGTTGTCCTACCTATGCTCATATTAATAATGGTAAATTGGAACCTAGGTTTAGAAAGTGTCTTTCTTGGGTATATGTCTAATGTTAAGGGTTATAAGCTTTAGTGTCTTGAGTTGAGTAAGGTTATTATGAGTCGCAATGTAATCTTTAATGAAACTTTAATATTATATAACTCATCACCTAGGGATATTTGTGAAGAGTTGGTATAGTAATATAATGTAGAAATAAAGGTGGAGTTTCAGTTTAGGACAAAATTCACACCAAAAGCTACATGAGATGAAAGTTCAATGGTGACTAATGATGATGATGATGAAACTACCATACCTCAGTACTCTATTATGAGGGATAGACTTAGGAGGACCATTAAATCACCACAAAGATATGCTGAAGTAGATATGGTGCCTTATGCATTGAATGTGGTTGAAGATATTGAAGCTGGCAGAGAACCATCTACCTATAAGAAGGCAATCAATTGTGTGGATTCAAAAAAAGTGGTTGATTGCCATACATGAGGAGATGGAGACCTTATATAAAAATAGCACATGGGAGTTAGTGAAGTTACCCAAAAGCAAGAAAGTTATCTAGTATAAGTGGGTGTTCAAGAGAAAAGAAGACACTATAGGTATTGATGATGTTAGATATAAGGCAAGACTTATTGCTAAGGGCTTAGTTAGAATCTGGATATGGACTTCACTAATATGTTCTCTCCTATTATGAAATATAGCTCTATTTGAGCTTTGTTTGGGATTATTAGTATGTATGATCTTAAGTTGGAACAGTTAAATGTCAAAACAATATTCTTATATAAAGAGCTTGAGGAGGACATCTACATACAACAACTAGAGGGTTTTGTTGCTTTAGGAAAGGAAGACCATGTGTGTTTGTTGAAGAAATCCTTTTATAGATTGAAGTAATCTCCAAGACAGTGGTATAAGAGATTTGATGCTTTTATAATTTCTTACGGGTTTAGGCATTATAACTATGACAATTGTGTCAATTTCAAGAAAAACTGTGATGAGTCTTTTATGTATCTTTTTCTCTATATTAATGATATGTTGATTACTGCTAGAGATAAAGAAGAGATTAGGAAAGTCAAAGCTCAATTGAGTGCTGAATTTGAGATAATGAATTTAGGTGAAGCAATGAAGATCCTTTGCATAAAGATTGTGAGAGATAAAAATGCTAGCTCATTGTATCTATATTAAAGGTGGTGCGTTGAAAAGTATTATTTGATATGCATAATTGTAAGCCTATAAGTACTCCATTTGTGAGACCCGTAATACGTGGCCTCAAATAAACCATACACATGCTCAAATTATGTAATCCATAATAGCATGAATACATATAAATAGATGCCATGCACATTCATTACTCAAAAATATATCACTTACATTCAAGTAAGTGAAACAATTAATAAATTATATGCATAATAATTATAGGATATGTTCTGTATATGTGTAAGCCTAATATTTCTGCATATTTCTTTCTTATGGGAACATATTGACCTTGCTAGACATGAGAGTGAATAACTCTCACCACACAATTTCAAATTACTTGATTCTTGTTTTTTATAAACTAGACACATAAGGTTATAACATATCCAAAATTCAGCTCAATACAAGATCTGTATAATTAATGGTGAATTTTGAATTCAAACATGTGTCCTACACAAGTACAGTGTGAGCAGGTCTCGTTTCATCTAGTATTTCTCAAATTATACAAGTTCAATTACAAAACCTTTTTCTAGAAACTTAGTTAACACATAAATTAATAACTTTTATAATTTAGGCTTTATTTAATTCAGCCTCTAAGGTCCTCATATTAATTGGGTAAAATTGGACTACCTACAGACAAAGCAAGTAGAACCAGTCTCACTCCAAGTACGATTTCTCATTACACGCATATTATTTCACAAGATTTTAGATAACATATAAAGGAACAAAATTCATGTTTATCACTTTGTCTAAATCAGTCTCTAACATCCTCAAAATAATTACTCAACATCAGGTAGCCTGTTGGAATAGTTACCCGAACCGGTCCTAAATAAACATCTAAAGAGTTTCACCTATTTGCAATGCACAAACACAACATGCTTTTAGAACAATAATTTACATATATAATATATATTTACTCCTTCAAATAACATATAAATGTTTGCATATTCTCAACCATATACACAAACTTCACAATCCACTATATGTATACACATTGCATAATACATTCTCAACACAAGCATTACATATAGTCCAAAATTTTTATAGCATCAATACAAAATACGAATGATGTATGATGATGAGAATGGAAGATGATTTCACCAAGCAGACCTCAGCCTCAGAAAATTACTAAATAAGCAAGCTTCAAGCTCTTTTTAACTACTTCCTGAAAAATAATTGCAAAGGGGTGAGCTTGTGACTCAATAAACAATTATTAATATAACTATACATATATCACTTCTTAAGAACTAATTAAGCATATAAATATAACAAATGTTTAATAGACTAGGTTCAAACATAAATTATACCTTTAATTCCAACACATATCAATCATAAACACAACATATACAAAACATATACAAAACATATACATAACATAAACAAGCTTAACTCATGTAATATCATATTTAACCACACTTTCATTCATAACACAACATAATTTGGTTTTCGGCTGGAACCAACTCACATGCGCATTTCTCACAAGTGGTCACATACTGAGACTATCCCCCCGACTCAGTCCCAGTCTCACATCCTCATATCCTCATATATAATTTATCGGGTAGCTATTCGTCCGGCTCAGTTTACCCATCTCACAATTCATCTTTTTCTCATGTGACAACTACTGAAACTATATGCTTGGCTCAGTTCCAGATTTCTCAACTTGTAAGGCTATCCGCCTGGCTCAGCCTCACTTTTTCATATTTTTCTCATATTTCTTCACCAACATTTAATCAAGCCACATATATATACACAATTCACTTTTCAACAATCATATCTCACTTCCTATCACATTCAATCACAATTCAACCATTCTCATAATTCATATGTTCATTTCACAACACATCACATATTTTACTCAAATCATTGATAACATCACATTTCTCATTTCAAGAGAATCAATATATATATATAGTTATATTAATAATCACTTACTTAAATGCTTCAACTCCTTTAAAAGAGTAGCTCTCCTATTGATTGGTACCACCTTTATCCTTATCAATACCTACACATAATTCATACATTAATACCACATAACAACATGCCACTTGCATCAAAATGTAGCTACATGCCCTAGGTTCAATATGCCCCAAAGTAGCCTACACAAGTCCAAAAATCATGAAATTCATACTGAAACTAGCCAAATGAGTCTACAATAAATTCCAATTAAAATTTCTCAATTTGGACATGCATAGAATTAAATATGGATTTTTGACTGAATCTGGGAAAAATAAAGTCAACATCAGGAGCACGAAAATGTTCAGCTGTACTAGTCAGTCTTAATGGCAAAATCAACTCTGGCACAAAACATAAAAGTTGTAGATGATACTCTGAAGTTTTCAGAGCATTAAACCTTACTCAAATCAGATCTCTACAACTCCAGATATGGCCAAAACACTAAGACTGATGCAAAATTAAAACAAAATACGAATTGAAACATTCAAACCTAATTTCAATTAACCAAATTAAATACAAGACTTACCAAATAAATGCTCCCAATAGCTAATAGATCTTCTAAAACTCCCCAAATTGATTGCTAGATGAGTAGAGAATTTTCACAATCTCTCATCAATTTCCCTCTTCTTCTTCCTCTCCATAATTCTCTACACTCTCTAACACACACACACACACACATACACACACATATACACTCAAATACACCCAACCAATCAAAATATATCAAATGCCCCCTAAAGTCTCTTCTTCTATAAATGCTAATTTATCCCTTTAATCCTTAATAAAATAATACTAACTCTCTTAATAAAATAATATAAAAATATCATCACAAATCTCTACACACCCTTAATGACCTTGGATTTTTACACAATAATTCTTAACTTTCTAATGTGACAAATTAGTCCAAACTTGTCTTACAAATGAGTCCTTCTCTACTACATACACATACCCTACTTAGATGCAAATTCATAACTCCACTCTAAACATAATACCTGCACAGTGTATCTAAGATGCGGGTGTTATACCATTAGCTTCACATTTTAGACTTTCAGCTTTGTTGTATCCATAGTCAGATGACGAGATCGAATCCATGTCTCAAGTCCCTTACTCTAGTGTAGTTAGTTCCCTTATGTGTGCTATAGTTTACACATGTTCAAATTTGTCGTATGTTGTGAGTTCAGTTAGTAGATACATGGCTAATCCGAGAAAAGAGCATTAAAAAGTAGTTCAATAGTTCCTTCGCTACCTGCGTGACATTTTTAAGAGTATGTTTACATTTTAGGAAATGTAGAGATGGTAGTATTGATTATGTGGATTCAGATTTTGTTAAAGATTTTGACAAAAGGAGATCATTGACTGGTTATATGTTTAGCATTAGTGATTGTGCTATTAGTTGGAAGGCAATACTGCAAGCTTTAATTACATTGTTCACCATGAAGGCTGAATATATGGCAAGTACTAAATCTATTAAAGAAGCCATTTAGTTGAAGGGATTAATTTGGGAGCTTTGTGATGATTTAAAGCTCATAAAGTTGTATTATGATAGTTAGAGTGCTATTTATATTACTAAAGACCAGATGTTATATGAGAGGATTAAGCACATTGATATACACTATTACTTTGTACGAGAAGTTATTATAAGAGGTGGCGTGTGATGCAGATGAGATTACATGTGCCTTCATGGAAAAATTTGTAAAATTATGATAATAGCATTTTCATAATTACGGGCAACTTTAGAGTTTCAGATTTTAGCGAATTCAGAGCCCAATTTCATTGGAAACGGGCTAAGGATCATAACACACAAGCTATGCTTGTGATGTCCGTTGTTTTTTGGCCAAATTCTATCGTTTAGGCTTTGAAAATTGTATTTTTATATATTTTTTAGATTTTTTCGTAATTTTCTATTTCTTTTAGGATTCTGTTTAGGGTTTTCTATTTAAGTATTTTTTTTTTGAGGATGTTTTTTTGATGTTTAATTGATTTTTTAGTTATTCCAAAATTCTGTGAATTTTGTTACCTATTTCCTGAATTTGAGAATTGCAGGTTATAGAAAATTGTTAACTGGTATTCGTGCGTGAATCAACAGTTGATAATATTTACTTTGTTTAGACTTTCGCTACATCAGTTTGGTATCAGAGCTATGTCGCCTAGAAAGCAGCCAGCGCAGCCACAACCACAACAGTGTGTAGAAGAGGTTTACGAGCGTGATAATCTACGTCGTATTGAGCAACGGATCAAACAAATGATAGATCAGAGAATGGACACTTTCATGATCGAATAACATAGAGGATGAGTGATTTGTTAGTCAATCAAAATAGGAAAAATCCAAATTATAGGAGGATTCCTAATTTTAATGAATGCAGATTTCCTTTTGCGGGCGGGAATGATGATGATGATGAGTACATCGATGATTATGATGATTTGCCTCGTAGACATCGTTGATAATATGCATAAGAGGATGATAGAAGGCATTGGAAAACATGTATGAGGACTGAGATACCTGAATTCTGTGGTGGCTTACAACTAAAACAATTTCTTAATTGGTTGGCTACGGTAAAAGAGGTTCTAAAATTTAAGGGTGTACTAGAAAATAAGTGAGTATCCTTAGTTACAACTAGATTCCGAGACCGGGCTATGGCATGATGGCAGCAGGTTAAGCAAACCAGAGTCCATTCGGGCAAGTCTAGAGTCACAACATGGGAGAAGATGAAGAAACAGATGCAGACAGTCTTTCTGCCTTACAATTATCAACATTTGCTATACCAAAAATTACAGAATTTGAGGCAGGGAACTCATTATGTTGATGAGTACACAACTGAATTTTACCAATTGATTGCTCTGAATGAGGTGCATAAGACAAAAGAGCAATTGGTAGCTCAGTATATTGGGGGCTTAAGGGAACAGATTAAGGACACAGTCAATATGTTTAATCTATTTTCTATTTTTGTAGTGCACCAGTGTGCTTTGCAGCTAGAAAAGAGGTGTCCTGGTGGTTATATGCAACCTAGTTATGGAAACACTAGTAATGGGGGTAATAACGCAGGGGGCAATAACACAGGGCATGATCAGCTCCGAATAGTACAAAGAAGGCTGGTCCAAGTAGTGGCATTAAGTGTTTTACATGTGGTGAGATCGGTCATAAACAGGTAGAATGCAAGCGGGTTGGAAAGAAGGTGATGTTTACTGAGATAAATGAATGCGATGAGGATGAGGATGAGGATGCCTTGGTGAAAGGTGATCCAGAGGCAGTTGATGAGGAGTTTGTAACTGGTAATGTAGGGACAACCTTAGTAGTAAGGAGATCTTGCCTCACTCTGAGGGATGTTGACGATGATTGGCTACGAAGTAATATTTTCTAGTCAACCTGTACCATTAAGAGAAAGGTATGTAAGTTTGTGATTGATGCTAGCAGTTGTGAGAATTTAATTTCAGGGGAGGCAATTAAGAAATTAGGGATTGTCACTAAAAAACATCCAAAGCCGTATAAGTTGACATAGTTGAAATAAGGAGGTGAGGTGACAGTATCCAAATGTGCCCTAGTTTTATTCTCAATTAGGGCAAAATATAGGGATGAGGTTTGGTGTGATGTTGTGACCATGGATGCCTGCCACTTGCTGTTGGGATGACCTTGGCAGTTTGATAGAGAGGTGACTCATAAGGGAAAGGTATGTAAGTTTATAATTGATACTGGCAGTTATGAGAATTTAATTTCAGGGGAGGCAATTCAGAAATTGGGGATTTTCACTGAAAAACATCTAAAGCTGTATAAGTTGGCATGGTTGAAACAAAGGGGCGAGGTGACAGTATCCAAATGTGCCCTAGTTTCATTCTTAATTAAGGTAAAATATAGGGATGAGGTTTGGTGTGATGTTGTGACCATGGATGCCTGCCACTTGCTATTAGGGCGACCTTGGCAGTTTAATAGAGAGGTGACTCATAATGGGAAGACTAATACATACAGTTTCATATTTGGGGAGGTTAAAATTGTGTTAGTACCCAATAAAGAGTGTGGGCAGTCCAAGCAGTTGAGAGAAGATAATAAGGGCTGTGTGAATTTATTGACCCTGGCGTAATTTGAGGGGGTCGTGTAGGAAACTAAAATTATGTATGTCCTACTCGGGAAGATGGTAGATAAAGAGGAGACCATACCTGAAGCAGCTTTACCACTTCTGAAAGAGTTTGCTGATGATTGCCTGACGAATTACCTCCAATGTGTAACATAATTGACCTCACTATAGGATGAGTCCTGGTGAGCATGAAGAATTGAGGAGGCAAGTAGAGGAGCTGTTAGTGAAAGGGTTTATTCGGGAAAGTCTAAGTCCGTGTGCTATACTAGCCCTTTTGACGCCAAAAAAGGATGGTTCTTGGCGGATGTGTATAGACAGTCGGGCTATTAATAAAATAACTGTCAGGTATCATTTTCCTATTCCTAGATTGGATGACTTACTTGATCAGCTTAGTGGGGCTACAATTTTTACTAAACTGGATTTGAAGAGTGGGTATCATCAAATTCGGATTAGAGCTGGCGATGAATGGAAAATAACTTTCAAGACGAGAGAGAGGTTATATGAATGGCTGGTTATGCCATTTGGGCTGTCAAATGTGCCTAGCACTTTTATGCGTGTCATGAATTAGGTTTTATGGCCTTTGATTAGTAAATGCGTTATCGTGTATTTTGATAATATTTTGGTGTACAGTGTTAACCCGGATGAGCATCTTAATCAGTTGCGAGAGGTTCTTAATGTGTTGCGTAGGGAGAGGTTCTATGCTGCAGTTAAGAAGTGTATATTTTTAACTCCTAAGGTGTTATTTCTTGGTTATGTGGTTTCGGGTAAGGGGCTGCAAGTGGATGAGTCCAAAGTGGCAGTAGTGAAAAATTGGCCACGACCCAACACCATTACTGAAGTTAGGAGTTTCCATGGGTTGGCTTCATTTTATAGGCATTTTATTCCATATTTTAGTAGTATTATGGCACCTATTATTGATTGTATGAGAAAAAGGGTAAGTTTGAGTGGATAGATGAGGCTACAAAGGCGTTTGAATTAATTAAAACATGCCTTACTACTGCTCCAATTTTAGTGCTACCAGATTTTTATCAACCTTTTGAGTTGCATTCAGATGCTTCAAAGGTAGGGATTGGGGCAGTTTTGAGTCAGAACAGCAAACTGGTGGCATACTTTAGTGAGAAATTATCGGGTGTCAGGCTGCGTTATAGCACTTATGATGTTAAATTCTATGCTGTAGTGTAGGCTATTAAGCATTAGCGTCACTATCTGTTTTAGAGGGAGTTTATTCTGTACACAGACCATGAGACGTTGAAGCATTTGCACAGACAAGATAAGGATTCTGCTAGGCATACGAGTTGGATTGCTTACTTGTAAAGGTTTACTTTTATGATGAAACATAAATCTGGTGTTACAAACAGGGTGGCTGATACATTGAGCCGACGTAAGAGTTTATTGACACAGATGTCCATAGAGGTACCTGGTTTTGAGACCTTTACTGATTTATTTAAAACTGATCCATATTTTTCTAATATTTTGGCAAAGGTTCGAATGGGACAACAAACAGATTTCATGTTGTATGATGGATTTTTGTCTAAGGGGAATCAATTATGTATTCCAGATTGTAGCCTGCGTTTGAAGATAATTAAAGAACTGCATGGTGAGGGACATGTAGGACGTGACAGAACTTTACAATTGGTTCAGGCTGCTTATTTTTGGCCTACCATTCACAAAGAGGTAGAGAAATTGGTACAAAGGTGTTGGGAATGTCAGGTTTCTAAAGGGGTAGCCATAAATGTAGGATTATACATGCCATTACCCATTCCTGAGCAGCCTTGGGTGGATGTTAAAATGGATTTTGTGCTTGGTTTACGACGCACATAGCGAGGTAATGATTCTATCTTTGTTGTAGTTGATCGGTTTTCTAAAATGGTGTATTTCATTCCATGCAAGAAAACAACAGATGCGGTTCATGTTGCTCAACTGTTCTTTTGAGAGATTTATAAGTTGTATTGATTGCCTATGTCTATTGTGTCTGATAGAGATACTAGGTTTCTTAGCCATTTTTGGAGGAGTTTATGGAAAATGGTGAGTACCCAGTTGAATTTCAGTAGTGCCTATCATCCACAAACTGATGGCCAAACTGAGGTGGTGAATCGTTCCTTGGGCAATCTGTTGCGTTGTTTAGTTGGTGAGCATGTGAAGGGTTTGGATCAAAAGTTATGTCAGGCAAAGTTTACACATAATCATGCTGTTAATAGGAGTACCGGATTTAGTCCTTTTGCAGTGGTGTATTCTGTTGTGCCAAGAGGACCACTTGATTTGTTGCCTTTGCCGGCTAAAACCAGAATTAATGAGAAGGCTGAGAATTTCGTGCAGGGATTGCTGGATGTTCATAAGGTTGTCTATGATAATTTAATGAAGGCTACGGGCAAGTATAAGCAAGCTGCGAATAAGAAAATGAGGCATGTTGAGTTTGATGTGGGCGATTATATTTGGGTTGTTCTTACTAAGGACAGGTTCTCTGCCAAGAAGATTGGACCAGTGGAGATCGTTGAGAAGATCAATCCTAATGCTTATCGTTTGAAGTTGCCTAGTCACATTCGCATTGCTGAAGTTTTCAATGTTAAGCATTTGATTCCTTATGCAGGTGATTCTTCTGATGATGACAATTCGAGGGCGAATTCTTTCCAGCCAGGGGAGAATAATGCAGATGAGATTGCATGTGCCTTCATGGAAAGATTTGAAAAATTACGATAATGGCATTTTTGTAATTACGGGCAACTTTGGAGTTTCGGATTTTGACGAATTCAGAGCCCAATTTCATTAAAAACGGGCCAAGGATCAAAACACACAAGCTATGCTCATGATGTCCATTGTTTTTCGGCCAAATTCCATTGTTTAGGCCTCGAAACATGCATTTTTATATTTTTTTGGACTTTTTCGTAATTTTCTATTTCTATTAGGATTTTGTTTAGGGTTTTCTATTTAAGAGTTTTTTTTGTTTTTTTTTGGAGGATGTTTAATTGATTTCTTGGTTATTCCAAAATTCTGTGAATTTTGTTGCCTATTTCCTGAATTTGAGAATTGTAAGTTATAGAAGATTGTTAACTGGTATTCGTGCGCGAATCAACAGTTGATAATATTTACTTTGTTCAGACTTCTGCTACGTCAGTGTGGTTGCAAAGAAGGTTAATATTCTTGATAATATTGCTAACATATTGACTAAATCACTTCATTTGTCCAAATTTGTGCATTGCTTGGACTTGATTAGTGTTTCTCGTTGATTGGTGCTCTTAGGGGCTTTGTAGAACAAACTGTCAAGACCTAAATTAGGTTAACAAAACTCATTGTTAACTCTTATTTTATACTTCAACCCCTGATATAAGATGATACCCCATCGCCATAACACAATCAACAAACACTTAAAAAAATTCAAACTGAAGGCTTATTTTATGCATTTGTAGCCAAATTATTTAGTCTTTATTTCTCATTAATTTTACATTTTCCATTCAATTTAAAACCACAACAACTTCATAAATTCTATAAAAAAGCTCAAGTATTAATGCTGTAGATCTTGAATTTCAGAATCAGGAGTCGAATTAAACACTAAATTTTAAAATTACAAAAAAAGAATTTATAACCAACAAAAATTAAAAAGAAATTGATAACTGATGGATTTGCACAGCATTAAGCTCCTCATTTAATAATGAGTCGTCTTCATCTTCCTCGAGTTCCTCCACCTATAATTCTTTAAATTTAAGCTCTCTGATCTGCGCGATCTGAAACCTCTCCACCTCCAGAATTCTGTTTTCATCCATTTTTTTTTATTCGAGCAAGTGAGGTGATTTTTGAGTTTTTTTTTTTTTTTCCTTTTTAGGGCTTTTGTGCTAGAATATTGAGAAAAAACAGATTTAGGAATTTTTATTTATTTTTAATTATGTACCTACCATTATCATCAATAGGAAAAATCTTGTATTTTAAATTTATTTATCAAATTTAGCATGTATTTTAATTTTTAATTTTTAATTTAAAATATTAATATTAATATTGATATTAAGATTTATATTTAAATTAAATTTAAATTCAGCAAAAGTAATTGATAATTAAAATGTCCCTTATGAGTAGTCAAAGTATCAAAAAGTGTGAGCATCAACTGTGAAGAGTAAGATTTGATCTTCCGCTTTTTTTGTTCGACCTATTCTAATAAAGAATTAAATTACTTCAACAGTTGAAAAAATAAAAAATTAAGATAATTACAATTAATTAATATTATTTTAAAGAGTCATTATACAGTGCAAACGTTTGTATCTATACAACTGGAATTAAGAGCGTTAGATTAAAATTTAATTAATTATGACCATTAATTATTTTGATACAAATAAAAAAAGAGCTTGTTTTTTTTTTAAATTATCAAAAAAGAACTTTTAGGAAACTAAAATATCAAAAGCAAATATATAAAAATACATATATCGTCTTATCCATAAAATCCATTGGCTGCTAAGTTGACAAACAGTCAAAGAGGCAACATGGGTCGATCCGTGGAGGCCTCATCCAAGTGTGGGCTCGCCTCAACCTGGCCTATCACTTGAAGAATACGATCAAATACTGAACCTATGACTCCTGCCTCACTTGATTGTGGCCGACATGCAGAAATCTAAAAAAAAAAAAAAATCAAATATAATATAAAAATTGAACATCAAAAATTGAGTTCCAGTAATAATGATTGGTGATCTATAATATACAGGATGATAATAATGTACAGCGCTACATGATAAATTTTTTTTTTTTTGTAAAATTATAAAAATATCTTTTTATTTGTACAAGAGATTATATCAATTTAAGTAATATTTTAATAATAATACATATGCAATGGTATTATTCACCGGTATTATTCACCGTCACACACTGCTTAAAACATACCATTATCATAATATATAATAGTAGTTAATATGAAGTAAGAAGAAAATAAGAAAGTATTAAACGAAATATGAGTACCCAACAGCAAAAACCAAAGAGAGAGACGGCCCCATAGAGAAGAACGTCTGGCCAATCTGGTTCTTTTGGGTACAGCAAGCTCACAAGAGACGATGCCATAAACTCTAGAGCCAGTAACTTGATGAGATTAGAGGGGTCACCTCTCCTGAGGACGAAACGCAGGTATGCAAGAAAAGAGGCAGAGTGGAAACATAATATGAGGCGAAAAAGTGTGGAACCGGTTGATGCACGCTTTAATATTTCATGAATGAGCCAAGAAAAAACATTACTGAAATACTTAATGCGCTCAAAGTGAATCGATAGGTGAATGGTAATGGAATAGAGCTGGCGAAGGATGAAGTTTAATGTAACAAAGATGGAGAGGTACAAAAATATCTTGGCTGTTTCTGGTAGCTTAACATTAGAGTCGTATTTGGTAGCAATAGCATGCATCAACAAGCCCATGAAGGTGATGTGTAGAGCAAGAAAAATAGTCCCCCAAACACGGTGTCTGACAGCTTCTGCAACCGTCCCTGCAGGCTGATTACGATGGGGCTCGAACATGCTGATGGTGGTTTTGGATCTAAACTGTGTGAGCAATTCCTAAGGTTAAGGTTGGTTTATAAACTTGTGTTTTTTGAGGTCTGCATTGAATTTTCCACACGAGTTTGCATTTTAGATCGAGTTGGCACAGAGTAGAGTTTTCAAAACGAGTTGGACATTTTTCAAGACGAGTTTTCATTTTAAGGTTTGCTTTACATAAACGAGTTTGCATTTCAACAACGGGTTCTTTCTCCTACCTCGTTTTTATATTTTATATATACCTCACTTACGAGTTTGACATTTTTCAAGACGAGTTTTCATTTTTAGGTTTGCTTTACATAAACGAGTTTGCATTTCAACAACGAGTCCTTTCTCTTATCTCGTTTTTTATATTTTATATTTGCCTCACTTAATTTATATATTTTCAATGTGGGGTTAACTTATATTTACAGTTATACTTACAATTTATTCTAATATTTATAATATCTTCTAAATTTTATTACATCAATTAGTACGAAAAGTTCTATTAAAAATTCTAACACTAATCACTTTCAAGTGAGTATTACACTGAGAACTCGTGGATCATTAGCGTAACATTACAAATTAAAATAAAATTAGTTATTCATCTGCATATATTTTAAAATAATTAATTAAATTATTATGCAATTAATTAAAGAATAATAATAATAAATAACAAGCCCTTGCTGTCTCGTCAGGAATACAACAAAGGTGTTGACTCAGATACATGTCGTTGTGGTTCAAATCTTACGATGACTCAAGGTGATGACAAATCCACAACAAATTCTGCAAGTCCTCCTCTGCCCCCAGCTATTACCAGAGATGAAGTACAGCTTGGGATTGATTTAATTGACTAGTATTGCAAGTTTTCCGGTGAGTGCTTCCAAGAATGCTTGAGGATGAAGGATGTCGCAATGAAGAGTGGCAGCGAAACCAAGTGGATAGCAAACGACATAATACCTGTGTTCAGAGTTCTGATGTTTTGTGTAACAACTATTTTTCATCGTCTACTGTACTGTTTAACAACTAATTGTAAGAAGCTATGTATTTTATGACTCATTCAATAGAGTTTATATTTTTGTTTATGTTGTTGTTATTGGTGGTGAAGCTAGCTAGTGTATATTGAATATAGTTTGGTCAAATTCCATGATGTTTAATGGTCTCAAACTATATAGATTTAACAAAGAAAGACCATCAGAACAAATTGCCTTACCCTTACTTCAATTTGATGTTTATGAAGCTAATTCAATTTTCTGCTGCTCCTCTTCCTCTTCATTTCCAGTTATGTATACAACTATAAGACCATTTTCTCAAAAACCCATGTCAGATTAATTGACTAAGCTGATCCTTTTAGGTATTAATTAATGTGGTTATAGGTTTTGTCTGCTATGTTATGCTAATCTTTTAATAATAATCACCCATATGACATAACCTGTTATTATTATAAGGTAAAATAGTCAATAACACCAACTTAACTATTTGTTTCTTACCAAGAACTAGTTGCTCTGCTAATGCCTAAAAGCACATTATAAATATGGATCTGTACATTAGATTGCAATTCTTTCACAGAAGAAGTACACCTGATCATGCCTCCAGCTTTTACCAAAATATTACAACTGAAAACTTATTACACCTGGCCGGATCTGTGTTCTATTGTGGTTGGTTTTGACTGAATTGTGTGGATCAGATTCAGAATCTGCTCATTGTAAAATCTAAGGACTGCTCTGATGTGGACAGTAAAATCTGATGAACAACAGCAGAGAATTTTACTTCTTATGCTGTTGTAAAGAGGACTGATTTGGGTGGACTGGAGTTGGTCAAAGTCTGCTTTGATGCCACTTCATGAACTGAGCAACTGTGCTCTTAAATGCGCTTCAACAATAGCATCTGCTGCTACTGCTGTAAATCTAAAGGAAAATGAGAAACATTTCTAAAACGGAAGTCTCGACTATGAGCTTCATTTCTTTTCTTGATTGTTATATATATAATGATAAAGAGTTACAAAATTCAAACTAAGAACAGTTCTACAATACTGTTCTTCATGCAAAATGAGGGTAAATTGTTCAATTTCATGCCTCCTGTTATCCGGAATGTGAAACAGTAGCTAGCTTAGACGCATCAC
>CATIWO010311289.1:0-15696 GCA_949673435.1 Macaranga tanarius
TGAGGACTACTATAACATCATTGTAATGAGAATAGCTTATGACTATTATCCATGTAGTATTCTCATAGTGGGTCAATCCAGTACATCCTATGTACCTATGACTTGACTTTGTATCTCGCATACATGATCAGTAAAATATGATCATCAGTCAACCTCATACTAGTCTTTATTCATTATTCTCCCACAATAATAATCGACTATGGATAATTTAGAATATAACTCATTTACCATTTAAGAGTTCTACTATCAAGTCACACACTTGATGATCTTAAATAGAGTTAAACATTCATGGAATTCAATAGAGTCAATATTATAAAATGCCTCTTTATTATAATGATGAAAAATAGACAAAGTCACAATATGGCCATAATACTATAGGCCTAGGGCACATCACTAACACTAAGAATCTCATTTTGCTGTCCACTTTTGAAATTGGTGGTTATAAGTTTATTGGCAGAGATGGGATTTTAGATATTACTTTGAATGTCGTTGTGGTGATGCAAGCTAGATGCATTAGTAGATTGTATGTGTTGCAAGGTTCTACCATGATAAGTACTACTACATTATCATCTAATTCTTCTATACTTTTGGGTGGAGTTAATTTTGGTGAATTGTTGACTAAGGCATTTTGGAAAAGCAAGTTTGGTGGATCTTAGACTTATTTTGGTGTTCTCATATTTGAGAAATTTGTGGAGAAGGTGGAGCAAATTTTGATACAAGAAAATTCAAGTCAAGGTGGAGATTAGTTAATATGTGGCTTGAATTTAGCCTATGTCATCATTATTACAAGTGTTTTGGATGTTATTGTGCATTATATGCATGTTGGAGGTAGGCATGGTCTACAACATGGGTGTGTTGAAGGCTATTATTTTGTCTAGAGAGGAATATGGGTAGTAACACAAGCGTGTCACAAGGTATGTTGAAATAGGTAATTTAGTCTAGAAGTGAACACGGGTCTAAACACAACTGTGTTGGAGGCCATGTAGCGCATAAGAATAATTTTTTGACGTGTACTTGGTGGCTAAGTCAAAGAAATCCTTCCCCTAAAGGATTTAACTCTTATTTAGGAATTAAACTCTTATTTGAGAATTAAATTATTATCACTTATATTAAAAAGATTCCTATATTGGAGAGATTTCTTGATCAACTAGGATTTTATATCCTTTATAAATAGGGTTACATGTATATGTGTTATGTGTATTGTAGAGACACCGTGAATGCCTTATGTTCTACATATGTGCGAAGTAGAGATCTTGATTAGGTGTAATTGGGGCTAAGGGTTGAGTGTTTATCTCCATACTATTTTCTTGTATCTTTAGTTGATTAGCGAATTTATTCCTCATTCGCCCGTAGACGTAGGCTTATACCGAACCACGTTAATGCTTATATGTTTTACATTCTCTCTATTCTTAGTATTGTATTTGTTTATTATCTCAAATAATTTCTGATCCTCTCATGCTTCCACAAACCTAAATTTTCTAACAAGTGGTATCAGAGCTGTCTATAATTATTTGAGATTTCATTATGGCGACATCAAAATTTGAGATAAAGAAATTGGATTGCAATATGAGCTTTAGTTTATGGTAAATAAAGATGCAAGCCCTTTGGACACACAATGGGTTGAATAAAGCTTTGTTGGAGAAGGAGAAATTGGCATCTATAATGACCAAAGGAAAGATGGAGGATTTGGATGAAAGGATCGTTGCTACCATTCAGTTATGTTTTATCGAATGAGGTGTTGCGAGAAGTTATTCATGAGAAGACAACTATAGCATTATGGGCAAAACTTGAGGGGCTGTTTTTCAAGAAAAATCTCTCGAATAAGCTCGAAGTGAAATTTCATTTGCAAAATTTCAAGATTAAGTATGAAGAAGAAGATTTGACTCTTATATTGCTCTGTTCTCTTCCTGCCTCGTATAAGAACTTTAGAGATACTCTAATTTATATTAAGGAAACGTTGAAGGTGGAGGATGTTAAATCGGCATTGTTTTCAAAGCAGCTTATGGATAAGGAGCTTGTTAAAGATACTAGGGCACTTACACATGCTTTATTTGTAAGAAAGTCGAGTAGCAATTCGAGGTACCAAAAGAAGACCTATCATTATTGCAAGAAAAAAGGGCATTTAAAGGTTGATTATTAGAAATTAAAGAAAAAGATTCAGCATGGTGAATCTGCAGAAGCCAACTTTGTTAATGAGTTTGAAGGTAATGTCCTCATTGTGACTAAAAAATTTAACTAATTTTAGGCAAGGGTAGATATTTGATTATGGTTATGATTCTCACATTTGTCTCAATAGAGATTGGTTTGCCACCTATAAACCAGTTGCTGGTGGTTTTGTATTAATGGGAAACAACCATCCTTACAAGATTATTGGTCTTAGTTCAGTTAAGATTAAAATCCATGATGGTGTAGTGAGGAGTTTAGTTAGTGTTAGACATGTTCCAGACATGTCTAAGAATCTCATTTTGTTGTCCACTTTTGAAATTGGTGGTTATAAGTTTGTTGGCAGAGATGGGATTTTAGATATTACTTTGAATATCGTTATGGTGATGCAAGCTAGATGCATTGGTAGATTGTATATATTGCCAGGATCTACCGTGACAGGTACTACTACATTATCATCTAATTCTTGTTGACTAAGGCATTTTGGAATAGTAAGTTCAAATGGCTCTTGGGCTTATTTTGGTGTTCTCATATTTGAGACATTTGTGGAGAAGGTGGAGAAAATTTTGATACAAGAAAATTCAAGTTAAGGTGGGAATTTGTTAATATATGACTTGAATTTATCCTATGGAATCATTATTGCAAGTGTTTTGGATGTTATTGTGCATTATATGCATGTTGGAGGCAGACATGGTCTGCAATACGGGTGTGTTGTAGGGTGTGTTGAAGGCTGTTATTTTTTTAAGAGAGGAACATGGGCAGCAATACAAGCGTGTCACAAGGTATGTTGAAATAGGTAATTTAGTCCAGAAGTGAACACGAGTCGAAACACGACTGTGTTGGAGGCCGTATAGCGCATAGGAATGGCTTTTTGACATGTACTTGGTGGCTATGTCAAGGAAATCCTTCCCCAAAAGGATTTGATTCTTATTTAGGAATTAAACTCTTATTTGGGAATTAAATTCTTATCACTTATATTAAAAAGGTTCCTATATTAAAAAGATTTCTTGATCAAATAGGATTCTATATCTTCTATAAATAGAGCTACATGTATATATGTTATGTGTGTTATAGAGACACCGTGAATGCCTTGTGTTCTGTATGTGTACTAAGTAGAGAGCTTGATTGGGTGTAATTAGGGCTAAGGGTTGAGTGTTTATCTCCATACTATTTTCTTGTAACTTTTGTTGATTAGTGAATTTGTTCCTCTTTGGCCCATGGACGTAGGCTTATGCCGAACCACGTTAATTCTTGTGTGTTTTATATTTTCTATATTTTTGGTGTTATGTTTGTTTATTATCTCAAGTAATTTTTGATCCTCTCACACTTCCGCAAACCTAAATTTCCTAACAAGTGGTATCAGAGCTATCTATAATTATTTGAGATTTCATTATGGCGACATTAAAATTTGAGATAAAGAAATTAGATCGTAATATGAGCTTTGGTTTATGGCAAATAAAGATGTAAGCCCTTTTGACACATAAGAGGTTGAATAAAGCTTTGTTGGAGAAGGAGAAATTGGCATCTATAATGACAAAAAAAAAGATGGAGGATTTAGATGAAAGAGTCATTGCTGCCACTCAATTATGTTTTATCAAATAAGGTGTTGCGAGAAGTTATTCATAAGAAGACAACTGTAGCATTATGGGAAAAACTTGAGGGGCTATTTTTGAAGAAAAATCTCTCGAATAAGCTTGCTGTGAAACATTGTTTACACATGCTTAATATGGTAGAAGGTACTTCCTTGAGAACCCATATTGAAGAATTTACATCCATCATGATTAACTTGGAAAATTTCAAGATTAAGTAAAAAGAAGAAGATTTGACTCTTATATTGCTTTGTTCTCTTCTTGTCACATATAAAAACTTTAGAGATACTCTAATTTATATTAAGGAAACATTGAAGGTGGAGGATGTTAAATCGGCATTGTTTTCAAAGGAGCTTTTGTGTGATATCCTGGCCTAGAGACTAATTAGATTATAGATAAATTTTTGACTTAATTGCATTAGAAATAAGTCTTAAAAGTTATTTCATGCTTAAAGGATTTTATAAGGATCAAAATGGATATTTGTTAAAGAGGGATTAAAATGGATATTTGCTAAAAATATATTTGTTAAAAAAAATGCTTTATCTGTATGCCATTTCCATTTCTTTTCTTCCTTATCATTCTACCACAACTTCTTCGTTCTTTTCATCTTTTTCTTTCAAACCTTCAATTTTTTAATTCTAAAACATCAATTTAAGCTTCTTAAAGCAAATTCAATAATATATACAAGAATTTTTTATAAGTTAAACTAATTTGATTCTAGTTTTTGAATTTGTATAGAATTTGATATTTTGATTGAAGTTTTGAGTTTTAAAGCTTATTTATGCTAAAATGGATCTTGGGGATGTTTAAAATGATGTTTGGGATTGATTGGGATTGAAATTTTGCATTTTGGGTTGAATCAGAGCGATTTTTCATATTCTGGCCTGTAGAGGCGATGCCTCAGTGCTGAGGAGGTGCCTTAGTACTACAGAGCTGCCTTAATGCTAAGGAGGGACCTCAGTGCTGTAGCGGTACCTTAGTACTGAGGAGGCGCCTCAGTGACACCTCAACAGCCTCCTGATGCCCTGAAACACTAATTTGAGCTATTTTTAAGGTCCTAAGTCATATCTTTAAGTTGTAGATCAATTAAATTGAGTAGAATTAAGATTGTAAGCTAGGGTTCTTATGATTTTGCTTATGGATGTTAGGAACAGATCCGGTTGAAGCTGTAGAGCCTAGGTCAAGGCTAGCCAACTAGATTTTGGCTCAGCAAGCTAGGTGAGTGGTTATACGTATATAAAGTTTGTGTTAAAACTAAGTACATATAAGTATATGTATGTAAAGTTATTAAAATGTTTTGTATGATTTAAGTATGATGTTTCCTTATAAATGTGATTTATTCAAGTATTAGTTTACAAAGTATGGTTTTATAAGTTATTTAGCTTTTATATCAGAATTGGGAGCACATAGCATATAATTATTGTTGATATAGCACAATGATTATGTATCAGCTTTACAAATTATCAGCTTTACGATTTATCAAGTATGTTTCAATAGTAGTTTAAGAAATGTGAATGATTTGGTTATGGATAAAACTATACACTCATATTATGTACTCATTAGATTGCACCATGATGACTGGTATTTATTCAACATTATTATCTAGCAACTGTCTTGGGGACAGCGCTTGGTTGTGCATATAGCCTTGGGGGCTTGCAACCGGGTGGTTTAGCTCTGCACATGTATATGACCAGCAATATATATATGTATGCACATAGGACGCCAAGTCATTAAAGTCGCCTATTGTGTTAGCACAATCTTTGGTTACATATGAATGAGTGTATGGATAGTTTTTCTACGAATATTATTTCTCAATTTATTTCAGTTGTTATAACAACTGTTTAGCTATGATATGATGTTACTTCAGCTAAAAAGAAATCAACTTACGCATACGTTTTACTATGTTATTTTTGACAAGAAATAATTCAGTTTATGTTAACTCTATATTATGATTTTAATGGTTTATCGATTTTTATATTATTTACAAGGCAGTTTATGAGTATTTTGTTTTATGATATTTCAGTAGCTTATTATTGATTAATATTATTATATTCAAAGTAGTTTTATTGATATATTTACAGTAATTTTTATCAGATAGCTGGTGTTCGCACTTTAAAGTATTGTATTTAAAGTTAGTCCACTCACTGAGTATTTTTGTACTCGCCACTCCTATTTTAAAATGTTTTCAGATTCTGTGGATTCTTAGCAGTAGTAGCTCATAGGACCTGTTTTGGTATCCATCCAGCTGTCTAGAAGAGGTTGCACCAATCAACTTCATTTATAGTCTTTTGGGTTTATCTCTAAGTTTGTCTTATTAATAATGGGTGGATTGTATATATTGATAATATGAGGATGTATTAAAAGACTTTTATGGTGTATAATAGCAGTATTACTTTTAGTTCACTATAAGTTATTGGCTATGTAAATATGTTATATTTCCAATTCCAGCACTAGCCAACTCAGCATAGTATGTCGCACCTTCTCAACAACTAGCGAAGCGGGTGTGACATTATGGATAAGGAGCTTGTTGAAGATACTAAGGCACTTATAGATGCTTTATTGGTAAGAAAGTCGAGTAGCAGTTCGGGGTACCAAAAGAAGACATGTCATTATTACAAGAAAAAGGGGCATTTAAAGGTTGATTATTAGAAATTGAAGAAAAAGGTTCAGCATGGTGAATCTGCAGAAGCCAACTTTATTGATGAGTTTGAAGGTAATGTCCTCATTGTGACAAAAAATTTAACTAATTTTGGGCAAGGGTAGATATTTGATTATGGTTGTGATTATCACATTTGTCTCAATAGAGATTGGTTTGCCACCTATAAACCGGTTATTGGTGGTTTTGTATTAATGGGCAATAACCATCCTTGCAAGATTGTTGGTGTTGGTTCAGTTGAGATTAATACCTATGATGGTGTAGTGAGGACTTTAGTTGGTATTAGACATGTTCCAGACATGTCTAAGAATCTCATTCTGTTGTCCAGTTTTGAAATTAGTGGTTATAAGTTTATTGGCGCATATGGGATTTTGGATATTACTATGAATATTATTGTGGTGATACGAGCTAGACGCATTAGTATATTGTATGTGTTGCAAGGATCCACCGTGATAGGTACTACTATATTATCATCTCATTCTTCTATACTTTTGGGTGGAGTTAGTATTGGTGAATTGTTCACTAAGGAATTTTGGAATAGCAAGTTTAAGTGTCTCTTAGACTTGTTTTGTTGTTCTCATATTTGAGACATTTGTGGAGAAAGTGAAGCAAATTTTGATACAAGAAAATTCAAGTCAAGGTAGAGATTTGTTAATATGTGACTTGAATTTAGCCTATAGCATCATTATTACAAGTGTTTTGGATGTTATTGTGCATTATATGCATGTAAGAGGCAGACATGGTCTGCAACATGGGTGTGTTGTCGGGTGTGTTGAAGGCTGTTATTTTTTCTAGAGAGGAACATGGGCAGCAACACAAGCGTGTCACAGGGTATATTAAAATAGGTAATTTAGTCCAGAAGTGAACACGGGTCGAAACACGACTGTGTTGGAGGCTGTGTAGCGTATAAGAATGGTTTTTTGACATATACTTGGCAGCTAAGTCAAGGAAATACTTCCCCAAAAGGATTTGACTCTTATTTAGGAATTAAACTCTTATTTGGGAATTAAATTCTTATCACTTATATTAAAAAGATTTCTTGATCAAATAGGATTTTATATCTTCTATAAATAGGGCTATATGTGTATATGTTCTGTGTGTTGTAGAGACACTGTGAATGCCTTGTCTTCTGTATGTGTGCCAAGTAAAGAGCTTGATTGGGTGTAATTGGGGCTAAGGGTTGAGTGTTTATCTCCATACTATTTTCTTGTATCTTTGGTTGATTAGTGAATTTGTTCCTCTTTGGCCCATAGACGTAGGCTTATGCCGAACCACATTAATTCTTGTGTATTTTATGTTTTCTCTATTTTTGGTGTTATTTTTTTATTATCTCAAATAATTTCTAATCCTTTCACGCTTCCACAAACCTAAATTTCCTAACAAGTGGTATCAGAGCTATCTATAATTATTTGAGATTTCATTATGGCGACATCAAAATTTGAGATAAAGAAATTGGATCATAAAATGAGCTTTGGTTTATGGAAAATAAAGATGCAAGCCCTTTTGACACATAATGGGTTAAATAAAGCTTTGTTGGAGAAGGAGAAATTGACATCTACAAAGACCAAAGAAAAGATGGAGGATTTGGATGAAAGGGTCATTGCTACCATTCTGTTATATTTTATCGAATGAGGTGTTGCGAGAAGTTATTCATAAGAATACAACTATATCATTATGGGAAAAACTTGAGGGGCTATTTTTGAAGAAAAATCTCTCGAATAAGCTCGATGTGAGACGTCGTTTGCATATGGTTAATATGGTAAAAGGTACTTCCTTGAGAACCCATATTGATGAATTTACATCCATCATGATTGACTTGGAAAATTTCAAGATTAAGTATGAAGAAGAAGATTTGACTCTTATATGAACTTTAGAGATACTCTAATTTATATTAAGGAAATGTTGAAGGTAGAGGATGTTAAATCGGCTTTGTTTTCAAAGGAGCTTGTGGATAAGGAGCTTGTTGAAGATACTAAGACAGTTACAGATGCTCTATTGGTGAGAAATTCAAGTAGCAGTTCGGGGTGCCAAAAGAAGACTTGTCATTATTGCAAGAAAAAGGGGCATTTAAAGGCTGATTATTAGAAATTGAAGAAAAAGGTTCAGCATGGTGAATCTATAGAAGCTAACTTTATTGATGAGTTTGAAGGTAATGTCCTCGTTGTGACTAAAAATTTAACTAATTTTGGGCAAGGGTAGATATTTGATTATGGTTGTGATTATCACATTTGTAACAATAGAGATTGGTTTGCCACCCATAAACTAGTTACTTGTAGTTTTGTATTAATGGGCAACAACCATCCTTACAAGATTGTTAGTGTTGGTTCAATTAAGATTAAAACCCATGATGGTGTAGTGAGGACTTTAGTTGGTGTTGGACATGTTCCAGACATGTCTAAGAATCTCATTTTGTGGTCCACATTTGAAATTGGTAGTTATAGGTTTGTTGGCAGAGATGGGATTTTAGATATTACTATGAATGCCATTATGGTGATGTGAGCTAAACGCATTGTTAGATTGTATGTGTTGCAAGGATCTACTATGACAGGTACTACTACATTATCATCTCATTCTTCTATACTTTTGGGTGGAGCTAATTTTGGTAAATTGTTGACTAAGGTATTTTGGAAGAGCAAGTTCAAGTGGCTCTTTGACTTGTTTTAGTATTCTCATATTTGAGACATTTATGGAGAAGGTTGGGCAAATTTTGATACATGATAATTTAAGTCAAAGTGTAGATTTGTTAATATGTGACTTGAATTTAGCCTATGGCATCATTATTACAAGTGTTTTGGATGTTATTGTGCATTATATGCATGTTGGAGGCAGACATGGTCTGCAACACGGGTGTGTTGAAGGCTGTTATTTTGTCTAGAGAGGAACATGGGCAACAACACAAGCATATCATAGTGTATATTGAAATAGGTAATTTAGTCTAGAAGTGAACACAGGTCAAAACACGACTGTGTTGGAGGCCGTGTAGCGCATAGGAATGGTTTTTTGACATATACTTGGTGGCTAAGTCAAGAAAATCCTTCCCTAATAGGATTTGACTCTTATTTAGGAATTAAACTTTTATTTAGGAATCAAATTCTTATCACTTATATTAAAAAGATTCCTATATTAAAGAGCTTTCTTGATCAAATAGGATTTTATATCCTCTATAAATAGGGCTACATGTATATGTATTATGTGTGTTGTAGAGACACCGTGAATGCCTTGTGTTCTGCATGTGTGCCATGTAGAAAGCTTGATTTGGTGTAATTGGAGCTAAGGGTTGAGTGTTTATCTCCATACTATTTTCTTATATCTTTGGTTGATTAGTGAATTTGTTCCGCTTTCGCCCGTGGACGTAGGCTTATGTCGAACCACGTTAATTTTTATGTGTTTTATGTTTCCTCTATTTTTAGTATTGTGTTTGTTTATTATCTCAAATTATTTTTGATCCTCTCATGCTTCCGTAAACCTAAATTTCCTAACAAGTGGTATCAGTGCTGTCTATAATTATTTAAGATTTTATTATAGTGACATCAAAACTTGAGATAGGGAAATTGGATCGCAATATAAGCTTTGGTTTCTTGCAAATAAAGATGCAAGCCCTTTTGACACTCAATGGGTTGAATAAAGTTTTGTTGGAGAAGGAAAAATTGGCATCTACAATGACCAAAGAAAAGATGGAGGATTTAGATGAAAAGGTCATTGCTATTATTCAGTTATATTTTATCGAATCAGGTGTTGCGAGAAGTTATTTATGAGAAGACAACTGTAACATTATGGGCAAAACTTGAGGGGCTATTTTTGAAGAAAAATCTCTCGAATAAGCTCGCTGTGAAATGTCGTTTGCATATGCTTAATATGGTAGAAGGTACTTCCTTGAGAACCCATATTGATGAATTTACATCCATCATGATTGACTTGGAAAATTTCAAGATTAAGTATGAAGAAGAAGATTTGACTCTTATATTGCTCCGTTCTCTTCCTGCCTCGTATAAGAATTTTAGAGATACTCTAATTTTTATTAAGAAAACATTGAAGGTGGAGGATGTTAAATCGACTTTATTTTCAAATGAGCTTATGGATAAAGAGCTTGTTGAAGATACTAGGGCAGTTACATATGCTTTATTAGTGAGAAATTTAAGTAGCAGCTCAGGATACCAAAAGAAGACCTGTCATTTTTGCAAGAAAAAGGGGCATTTAAAGGCTGATTATTAGAAATTAAAGAAAAAGTTCAGCATGGTGAATCTGTATGAGCCAACTTTATTAATGAGTTTTAAGGTAATGTTCTCATTGTGACTAAAAATTTAACTAATTTTGGGCAAGGGTAGATATTTGATTATGGTTGTGATTATCATATTTGTCTCAATAGAGATTGATTTGCCACCTATAAACCGGTTATTGGTGGTTTTGTGTTAATGAGCAACAACCATCCTTACAAGATTGTTGGTATTGGTTCAGTTAAGATTAAAACCCATGATGGTGTAGTGAGGACTTTAGTTAGTGTTAGACATGTTCCAGACGTGTCTAAGAATCTCATTTTGTTGCCCACTTTTGAAATTGGTGGTTATAAGTTTGTTGGCGGAGATGGGATTTTGGATATTACTATGAATACCATTATGGTGATGCGAGCTAGATGCATTGGTAGATTGTATATTTTTCAAGGATCTACCGTGATAGGTACTACTACATTATCATCTCATTCTTCTATACTTTTTGGTGGAGTTAAGTTTGGTGAATTGTTGACTAAGGCATTTTGGAAGAGCAAGTTCAAGTTGCCCTTGGACTTGTTTTAGTGTTCTCATATTTGAGACATTTATGGGGAAGGTGGAGCAAATTTTGATACAAGAAAATTTAAGTCAAGGTGGAGATTTATTAATATGTGCCTTGAATTTACCCTATGGCATCATTATTGCAAGTGTTTTAGATGTTATTATGCATTATATGCATGTTGAAGGCATACATGGTCTGCAACACGGATGGGTTGTAGGGTGCATTGAAGGCTGTTATTTTGTCTAGAGATGAACATGGGTAGCAACACAAGTGTGTTGCAGGGTATGTTGAAATCGGTAATTTAGTTCAGAAGTGAACACAGGTTGAAACACGACTGTGTTGGAGGCCGTGTAGCGCATAAGAATAGTTTTTTGACATATACTTAGTGGCTAAGTCAAGGAAATCCTTCCCTAAAAGGATTTGACTCTTATTTAAGAATTAAACTCTTATTTTGGAATTAGATTCTTATCACTTATATTAAAAAGGTTCCTATGTTGAAGAGATTTCTTAATCAAATAGGATTTTATATCCTCTATAAATAGGGATACATGTATATATGTTATGTGTGTTGTAGAGACACCATGAATGTCTTGTGTTCTGCATGTGTGCCAAGTAGAGAGCTTGATTGGGTGTAATTGGAGCTAAGGGTTAAGTGTTTATCTCCATACTATTTTCTTGTATCTTTGGTTAATTAGTGAATTTGTTCCTTTTTTGCCTGTGGACGTAGACTTATGCCGAACCACGTTAATTCTTATATATTTTATATTTTCTCTATTTTTGGTGTTGTGTTTGTTTATTATCTCAAATAATTTTTTATCCTCTCACGCTTTTGCAAACCCAAATTTCCTAACACTTTCCCATGAAATCTCTTTCTAAAATTTATCAATATGTCTCTAACATAAAATTTGTGTTCAAAGTTGGGGAATAATTATTCGATTGCAAGAATCAATACCTTAATAATAAAAAAAGTATAACAAAAATTAGAACATGCCAGATTTAAAGTAAATGCAATGTAATTGTATAGAAAATAAGTCATATATTTTATCTATCACTCATAAATGACCTTTAGTATGCATTTTTAATTTTCAAGTCTTTTAATAACTGCTCCATGAACCAAAACTAATTTTCTTTATTTTCTACTGACACAACAACCCATGCTATTAGGTAGATATAATCATTTGCATCAATCCCAACAACTGATAACAATTGCCCTCCATATGTACCCTTTAAGAAGCATCCATCCACGTAAATTAAAAACTTATAGCCTTTTATAAACCTAGCTTTCAGAGAACCTAAACAGACATACATTCCATAAAAATAACTGATGTCCAACTAAAACTTCATAGTTTAACCAGGATTTGATTCTAGCAGCTCTAATCTGTAATCAGGCAGCCTTAATATTTGGTCTCTATCATTGCTATTAATAATTTTTAGAGCAATTGATTTAGCTTTATATGCTTTACACCTACTAATGGCAACCTCTTGATTACTTTTTACGACTTGCATTATACTTGACAATGAACATAATAGATTAGTCCTCAAATGCTCTAAGTATGTCTCAGCACTCCACTATGCATTTATATGCCTATTTGAGTGTTCTTTACCACAATCATGCTCCAATATACCTGACTTAAACTGCACTGTCTTCCTATCATGACTCATTAGGGAAGCCCAAATATAAAACCCACATCCTTTTCTGCAGAAAGCCTTACACCTCTTTTTATAATTGGGCTTAAACTTAACCTTAAATCTATTTTTAATACTAAAATTCCTCACAACTTATTTAAACTAATAGAAATCTCTGAATTTTATTTCTATTTGTAGTTTTAGATCCCTCTTATTTGTTTCTTCATCAAACTCAATAAATACAGTCATAGTTGTATGACCTTCATCCTTATCAGTTTTAGAACATGACAGAAGCATATCTAATGGGGCATAAATTGAAGCATCTAATTGATCATCCTCATCTTCCATTGCATTTTTATCACCAGGCATGGCCCTCTTGATCCTTAAGTCAATAAACTTCTTAAACATCAAGTCATCCTTGTGTTCCATCAAGTTATAATCTAATTCAATATAATCACTGTCACTTTCCTCTTCATTTTCAGTAGTGTTGTCTTCAACTTCCAAATCAAAATACGAAGCAATATTGTTATTACCATTTTATTCATCCACTTCATCATTCAAATCAGCATCATCTCGATAGTAAATATACATTACCCTAGATTCATCCACAAATAATGACATCTCAATTGTATCATTATTGTCACCTAATGTTTTTCTTCTAGTCTCACTAACCTTTTTTGGATGCATCCTAAAAAATGACCTATTCTTAATATCCAACCCAAGTTCCTTTGCCATGCTATTAATTTCCAGCTTTCATTTTTATTCTAGCTATAGTAATCGATGTAGCCAATAATGCGATGGCAATAACTATCATCAAGTTTTGCACCAGTATAATGCATATAGATTCTAAAGTACTCTAACCTAGGCACTGCATATAAAGCAAAAGAAATTTTAAAATAAATCAGTAAAAAGCCAAGCATAGCAAATATAAACTTAAAAAAAATAAATTAGTGCAATCAATAATTGACAAACTAAAAACTAAACAAGTACATATTTTAAATAAAAAAGATAAATTTAACAAAAAAAAATTATTTACAATTATTATCAATATTTATATATTTGTGGGATTTCACCTTTTTGAACAACTCTTAATGAAATTTTTATGATTTTCAAACAATGCATGCCAATGAACAACATAGATTCAACTATTTTCCAAGGAAAAACAACTAAACCCTAGTTTATATCATCCAAAAAAAATTGTTACAAATGCTTTTTAACCAGATCATCCTATATGCCACTCCCTTATTTTATTGATTCAACCATTCGATGTTTTGATTAAACAGAAAAAAAATCTTTCAAACAAGTCACTTACAGTATTTCAGTAAGCTTTCCATTGTTAATCATTGTTTCCATTCCAGAGTCATGCTTCAAATGTAGTTCATTCAAGAAAAGGAAAATTTTTTCATATGGGTGTTAGTATAGATGTGCCCTAGGGCCATTTTGTATGTAAACATTGTACATTAATCCTTTTGGTAATAAAATATTCTTTTAGATAAAGTGTTTATTTATTTGAATATTTACCTTTAGTATGATGTTAAATGAGTTTATTATCAAGAGTTGATAATATGAGTGACAAACTCATTTAGTACATATACTATAAATATCCATAGTTGGTGGATTAATATATAGGTAGTATTAATCCCTAGACTATCACCTCCGTCTATTTTTTTTATCGGTATATGATATCAATAGTGGGAGGTAGTGAGTCTCGTGCTACTTGATATGAGATATCAGAATAGACATGTGGATACTCATGTGATGGGTGGATCAAACTGTGATGTAAGATTTGTGATTACATGGAAATTCACTTTTGTTAACAATCACAATCTTGAACATAATGGTGCATATGGTCCTTTAACCTGAAGCGACACGGTCATCCATATATGGTTGGTTAGAGTTTATTACCGCTTACATACCTATGCTAGCCACATATGGGTTTATGGCATATGATGGCTCGAGTTGGTTGTATGTAATGAAGAGTGATCGGCCAAGATGGAATTCATTACCTGGAGTGAACTGGGATAAGATCCTATGCTATCTAAGTTATTCTTGATGAATAAGTACCTAACCAAGTCAAACTCAACTTACCCGAAAAGAGTTTCAGTGCTAGAAAAGAGTTTCTAGTAGTAGTCATGTTTTATCGAGAATTGAACTAAAGATGAGGTTATATGATTTAGGCAATTAGAGTTTGACTAAACCATGAATCTTGCTGATATCTGGATCTTGTAATGAAGGGACATTTAGTACACGACAATTATGTTCTATGGTTCTTGTGGATCTACATATAGCATTCATTTCTAATTGGGTAGTCATGATATCTATGCTAGGGGTCACTCATGACTTATAGAAACTAAATGTGATTAATCAAGATTTTCACATTTAGCATGGAAAGGTGTTTCCATAATATTAATTGTTACTATTATTTCCTATTGCCAATTAGATTTGAACCTAGTAAATCACACACATAAGAGTTGGACAAATGAAGACAATTATTGATTTAATTATTAATTAAAGAGTTTAAATAATTAATTAAATTAATTGAATTGGATTTACGCATGTGCGGAGATCTAGCATATCCCGAATCTAAATTCAAAGGTTGGGACTAATCTTAATTAAATAACTATTAATTTGGACTTGATTTAATATGTGATATTAAGTTCAAGGACTAAATTAATATTGAAGGGAATGGAGATCTAAGCAACTAAATATGCGGAATTTTAAAATTTTTTAGTTGCACCAACTTAGAAACCATTCATGCCATAAGATCCAAATCACATGCAATTTACATAACTAACAAATCATGCATCATGGACAATATTTTTGCAACAATCAAATAGGCATGTAATCATATTACAAGTCCTACATACTAAGAGTTAGGCAACACTTACAAAACTC
>CATIWO010311349.1:0-32093 GCA_949673435.1 Macaranga tanarius
TAGCACTACGGTGCATATGATGTATTTATATATCTAGTATCGTGGTTGATCTTAGTAATATGTGATGTATGATCATTGGATGGATACCTGTGATAAATGAATGATGAATGGATGTAGTAACATTAAGCAAATATCAAATAAGGTTTTAATTTGTACGTGTTTTAATAGTGTTACCAAGATGTATATATATAACCTTACAAGCTCATTAAGCATAATAAGTGGATTAAGAAGATAATTACTGTAGATAATGGTATGTTAATGATTGTGTTAAGGACAAGGTGTGACATATACACAAGGTACACAAGATTTAGCTCAGTGATATAATTCTTATATTTAAAAGAATCAATAGATATATACATTATATTAATAATTATTTACCCAAAAGTGCTTTTGACGAAAAAGGTCAAAAGGGGCAATTTGAACTTTTCCAAAAAGTTTAAGAGCCAAATCAAACTTTATTCCAAAAATAAAAAAATTTTGAATTATTTATACCCGCTGTTTCTAAGTAAGGGCGTGCATGGTTTTCGAGATAACCGAACCAACTTTATTCGATTCAGTTTGATTTTTCAGCATTTTTTATTTTTTAGAATTGAACCGAAATTTGGTTCGGTTTGGTTTTGTATATAAAAAATTCTATTAACTAAATTAACCGAATCAACCGAATTTTTATTTTTTATTTTTATATGTTTCAAAATTTTTTTAAAAATATATAATAATTTAATATAAAAATACAAAAATAATTAATAATTTTAAAATTTTTAGTTTCGGTTTTATGACCAAAATTTTGGTTCAATTTTAGGATTGATTCGATTCAGTTTTCAATTAACTAAATTCGATTATTTTGATTCGGTCAGAAAAATCCCTCAAAACCAACTGAACCGACGGACTGCACACCTATTTCTAAGATTTGGCCTATTTTCCGCTGTCGTTCCAAATATTTAAGTTAGCATATATACTAAAACTCCTAACTATTAATTGAGTCACAGTAAAATCTCCATACTATTAATTGAGTCGCAATAAAATCTCCATTATCAAATTTCAGTGAAATTATCACCGAAATATTGACATAGTCCAATAATTAGACAATGACGTGATAAAAAAAATATAACTTTTTTGAATAATAAAAATATAAGTATGTGGTGACATGCGATTGTCCACATAGCAACTAAGTATCACTCCTTAAAAGAAAAACCTTCCAAATAGATTTGGAAATTGACATTAGCAAATGAAGGAGAAGCCATTTTGGGCCATCCATCCATTGTCATGACTATGTCATGACCATGATTATATTAGCAATCAAATAAACCATCGCCATTATGGTGTGCAAGCCTTTCGAATTAATCAAATTGAAAATTAAATCCACCTGTTCTATTCAATTTAATTATTTGTTATTTTTGAAATTTAAATGTTGAATCAAATCGAATAAAATTAATCGAACTAAAATTTTACTCGATTTGTTTTTTATCTAAAATGTTCAGTAAATCGATATAACTAAATAAACTGAATTTTTATTTTTTATTTTTTTAATTTATTAAAAAAGTATAATAATTTAACATTAAAATATTTAAATAATTAATATTTCTAAAAATTTGGTTTGATTCAGTTGGTTTAATTTTTATTATAAAAATATTAGTTTTTTGGTTTGGTTTTTTAGATTGTTTCGATTTGATTTTTATAAATTTTGGTTTAATTAATTCAGTTTAGTTAGAAATTCCTCCAAAATTGATCGAACTGACCAAATGAACACCTCTAATCACCGACCACTAACCAGTTGACCTTCCAATTCTTAATCCAATAGATCTCTTGTTCATCTTTATTTCATTATCTGTAATTAATCCCTGTAGTAGAGTAAAAAATGTCGCTGTTTGGTGTAAACAGAATGCAATTTAATGTTTGACTATCGAAAGTTTACTGCGACTGCAATTAATAATTATAAATTTTAGTGTACCAAATAGAATTTTTGGATGATGATGGGAAATGGGTAAAATTTTAGAAACGGTAAATGTAAATAACCCATCAATTTTGCTAAAGTTTTTCAATAGAATTGCAGTTCTTTTTTCTTTTACTAAACTTCTATAAATTAATTAACCATTACTGCTTTAACTTATATAAATTAATTAAGTAATAAACATTACAGTAAATTAGATGTATGCTTGACAACTTAACTTATCACATATATAGGGTGGCTAAAACAAAATTAAGCAAGTAACATTTGCAGCAGCAGCTTCAATTTAAAAGCAAAAAAAAAAAAAAAAAAAAACTACTGGACATAGAAGAAATGATAAGGAAACTAACAAAGAAAAATAGAAAAATAAACTATGTTTAGAGGTTTAAGTATTTATTATAACCCCCAGTTAGTTAATTAGTTATTTTTAGGAGGGTGATGCCTAGGAGAATGGTAATCAGCATTGAATGCTACAAAACCAGTTGCTGCTGCCTCATTTTTCATCTTTTTATTGGGAAAATGACTAATGCTTCTCTTAGTACTGCTCCTCATTTCTCCTGCATTGACAATGTTATCTGCTTTCTTCTTCTTCTTCTTCTTGTTCCCTTTGTTGCCTGATTTTCTCCTCACTACTTTATTTTCACTTGACTTCTTTGCTTCTTCTTCAAATGCTACTCCAACATTTTCTTTAATTTCTATTCTCATAATCACGTTGTTCTCAAGTATTTTCCTTTCTCTTATTTCACTTTCAGTACTCATTTTTCCATCAGATGCGTCGTTTATTAGTTCCTCCTATCAATAATATGAAATTACCATCACATGCAAATTAAAAAAATAAAAATAAAAATAACTATTGATGTATTTACCATGATATGAGCATGCTCTTAGACATATGAAGAATCATATATACACATTTCGGATATATTATATCGAACGGTTAAAATATTTATAACACACATATGTGTACACTTATTACTTTTTTATTGTTCAATTAAAAACAATCAAATTAGTAGTTGTCACTTATCTAACTATTAACATATAATATTTTGAGTGTAGATGAAATTTCCCTAAATATATAATATGAATGATAAATCTCAAATGTTAATAACTTGTAAATTAAAAAATATATATATTGCTTCCACGTTTTTATCCACGAGTTTTACACTGGTTAAACCAATTACCTCGCAACTCAAAAATTATTGTAATATCGTTGAGCTTCAGCTTGCATTGAGGATAAAGGTTAAATAAAATAGACAAACAAACACAATAAAAAAAAAAAAAAATTACCTTTTCAGTTGAGAAAGAGTCTTCTTCATCTGCATTATCAATGGAAGTTTCAAAAGAGAAAAAATGTTACATTCAAATAAAAATGCCACAGGAAATCAAATAATCCCCAAAAAAAAAGGCATTATATTGGTTAGATATATATATATGCATACCTTCAAGGACATGTGCATCAGCAGTACTAAACACAAGTACCAGAAGCAATAATAAGCAAATAATTAGCCTCAAAGTCACAGCAATGGCGGCCATATCAGTATTAGCACTCCTTTTGAGCATGACACAGAAGAAAAAAGAGAAACAGATGGAAGCAAAGGATCAAAGATTTATACAACAGATTCAACAGAAAAAGCTTAGCCTGCAGTGTCAAATATAATAGGGGCATTTGTAGCCTCTAAATATATACATATACCCAGGTCAAAGCTAGTTAAAAACTATGGTCCCAACATTCGTTTTCCCATCTGCAATACATATAATAAAAAATTTTAATTTAATTAAGTCCTTAATCTTAGTAAACAAATCTTTATATTATCATATAACAGATTGGTTATTGCATGAAAACTCGAGCCATCACATGTGTCTATTAAACCGTGGAATGCGAAAATCTCAACGCATTTATCGATCACAATATCATGATTAATAACAAATATTAGTAATTGTTTTTTGTTCATCTATATATATATATATATATATATATATATATATATATTTGTTAAGATACATATGTCGTTAGAGAAAGAGCACATTGGCGAGTGAACCAATATAAGAGGGGTGCACTATCAAGCTAGCTAAGATAGCATTGTTGGTGAGTAACGTGGAATGGAAGGTACGTGTGTTTTGCGCCTGTCTGCCGCCATTCAATCTACGAGACGCACAGTCGGAATTGGCAAGTTTTCTATGTGGGCTTTGGTCATACCAATAGTTTTTTGAGTTTAGGTTTGCCAGTGCTTTGATATGAAAATACCTTATAATTTAATTAAAATCTTAACATATAAAAATAAATCAAACATGTAATAAATTAACTCATAAAATTCAATTGTAATTATAGATTAATCAATACAAGTCGGCCTTTCTTGTATGTTTTAATTTTTTTCTATACACACAAATTTTTTAGAAAATTTTTAGTTTACCAATGATTTAGGATGAAGATATTTCATGTACAAGTATAAATTTTTTATAATTTCTATAAAATGGTCCATCCATCATAATTTTTTGTTTTTAATTTAAAAGGGAGTTTCACTTTTATGGTATTTAAAAATTAAATTCATGATCTTTTAATGTTGCAACAAGAGTTTTTGCTACTTCCCCATTCAACTATTGACCATCAATCATATATGATACATGCAAAATATTTTTAATATATTTAGTATTTTATGGATAGAATATTATAAAAAAGTGATCATTTAGTTATTTTTAGATTTCAAATGTAAATTAATAACAGCATGATATGTGTTAAAGTTGAATATATATATATATATATAATGACATATATTAACATGGAAAGGAATTTTCAATATATAATAAATTATTAGAATTGGAATGTATATGAAAATACACAGGGAAAGCTTTTATCTAGAAAAATAGAAAATTCAGTGGGTGGTGGCCCCTTCAATGCTGTGATGAGCATGAGGTTCAATATGCATACACCAAATTGGAACTTGTGTTGCTTTATCATATTACATGGTAATTTTACACCCTCTTAAGCCGGTTTAAAATCATGTTCTGTCTGTGCAGAATACTATAAAAATCCTAGCTTGATTACTGGAAAATTTGAGCCACTTCAATTCACATTGACCACTTTGATGATTTTGAAAACAATAGCCTTTAGACCTTGAAAAAACACATAATTCCATGGCTCAATAGTTAATACATCTCTTGACTTTGATATATTTTATCAGTTTATTTTCTCAATTTATAAATTAATTATTGCGATGAATTTATTCACTACAAAATAAATTTGAAAAATATTTTTTAATTAGGTTATATATATATATATATATATATATATATATGTGTGTGTGTGTGTGTGTGTGTGTGTGTGTCTAGATAAATTTATTTTAACTTACAAAAATGATATAAACCACCTCAAATGATATCCAAAAATGTTGATAAATTTTATGTTTAATAAAATAAATTATTTAAACTAAATTAAAGAAATAAATTGACAAAAGATGCTGAATTCAAAAAATCATATGTATATTAGACCTAAATTCACCAAATAAAAGGCAAAAACATAACCGGTGCGACACAGAAATATGTGCTTATCAAGGGTATGGTTTCTGTTGGTCTGGGCTGGACTCATTTTGTGGCTCCTCCTCAAGTAACCATGACAACAAGAATCTGATTGAAATATGAAAAGAATGTGTTCTATTTTAAAATTATAGTTTCTAATTCTAAAGAAAAATAGGTTATTTTGCATAGTTTATGGTATTTTATAAAGGGATAAGTGCAAAACATATCATGTAGTTTAGTGATTTTTTTATTTTTGATTCTGTGATTTTTTTTGTGACATTTCGATATTTTGTGTTATTTACTATTAGTAAATTTGAGTCAAACTCGCTAACAACGTTAATGTGCTGATGTGAATACCAACACGTTGATGTGGGTACCGACGTGAACGTTGATGTGCTAATGTGGATAATAATGTGCTGATATGGATGTCGATGTAGATGCTGATGCGTTGATGTGGATGTTGATGTCATCATCCATGTTAGCATCCACATTATCATAGTTAACGGCGTTAGTGAGTTTCACACAAATTTACTAACAATAAATATCATAAGGTACTAAAATATTACAAAAAGAACCATAAGACTAAGGGGGTGTATTGGATTATGACTTTTAATAACTTTTATCGATTTTTTTCAAGTGAATGACTTTGACAGATTTTATAGATTTTTAATGACTTTTGCAGAGTTTATAAATTTGTCAATGACTTTCATAGAGTTTATTTTAAAAGACTTCTATAGAGATTATAATTTGTCAATAACTTTTATAAACTTTATTTTAAAAGACTTTTATATAATATATATATGAATTTGTTAATAACTTTTATAAACTTTTATACACATTTATTAACTTTAATAGACATTAATAAACCTTTATAGATTTTAATATATATATTTTGATGCAATATATTAATGTCTCTCAAACAATAAAAATAAAATTTTTAAAGGATTAATAATAGATGTCTATAATTAATTTTTTTATAATAATTTAAATATTTATTTTATCACTATTAAATAAAAAAAATGTTTAAGAAATGTTTCAAGCTAATACAATTTTTATTATCTAGTTCAACTGAAAATTCATCTGAACGGCACTCCTTTCGAAGAAAGTTATGCAACCCTGCACATGCTAACACTAACTTGAGGTAGCTAGGTAGAGTGAAAGAAAATTATGTAGTTTTTCTATTTATACAAATCTAAAAAAAAAGTCATTCAAAGTATTGAGGTAGAGTGAAAGAGAATTGTGTAGTTTTTCTATATATATAAACTTAAAAAAAGTCATTCAAAGTCTATAAAAGTCATTATATATAGAAATTCATGATTTTTTGAATATGGGTATACTTTTATAGACTCTCTAAAAGTCCTAATTGAATACCCATAACTTTTATAGACTTTTTTTAAGTTTATAAAAGTCATTATTGAATACATCTAAACTTTTAAAAAGTTTTTATAAGTCATAATCCAATACCCCATGACTTTTTAAATCTTTAAAAGTCATTAAAAGTTATAATCTAATACACCCCTAAAAGTAAAAAAATACTAAACCATAAATATATATATATTTTTATACTTATCCTTTTATAAATTTTAGTTGTAAATTTAATTTTAGTGTATCTTGTATGAACCAAAAGTCATTTGTAAATTTTATACTTTTTTTTTCGTTATTAACA
Source organism: Macaranga tanarius (assembly GCA_949673435.1). NCBI lineage: Eukaryota > Viridiplantae > Streptophyta > Magnoliopsida > Malpighiales > Euphorbiaceae > Macaranga > Macaranga tanarius. The sequence continues at coordinate 7,125 of CATIWO010311349.1, forward strand.
GACAACACACAATTGAACACACATGCATGAATGAGTTGAAATGCAACACACAGAAACCAACATACCACTTATTATTAAAACTATGGGGATTTTTGTAAATTTTATACTTAAAAACAAAAGTTAATTGTTTTGTATTAGCCGATCCGCCTAGGAATGAATTGGTTTCATCCACAGGGTTGGCATCAGTAGGGGAGGGATTCGAATCCAGCCCTCCCCAACCCACCCCATCCCCCCAATCAAAAAAAAAAAAAAAATTGTTTTGTGTTACAACTTACAAGCATGTCAACTTGAAATGGTCCAGTGGTATTAAACCCTACTTTGAATGGGCGCATTAATGGAGGTCACCTCAGCCTTTGCAAAAACTAACACAAACAAATTTATCTAAATAACCACAAACAAATTTATAAATGTATTTAATAAGGATTTAAATATATCACTAATTACATGTTATTTCAAATTTACCTTCCGTTTAAATTTAAGTATTTATTTTGAGATATTAAAATTTTAAATAACATCCACAATATGAAATCTATCATTTGTTTCAAATTTTCATTAAAATAAATTTATATATATGGAGTTGTCAAATAAAAATTTGATTTAAATCCATATTTATATTAAAATTTCTTTCATTCAAATATTAATGCTATTTGAAATGTGATATTTTAAATCTAAAATTTTAAATTAAATATATTTATTCAAATATCAAATATCAAATTAAATTTTTTCACTAAAATAGCAAATTTCAAATAATGCCTTCAATTAAACTCAAGGTTAATGAATTTAATTTATATAAATTTTGATGTAATTTCACTCAAACAACCCCCACCCAACTACTTCTAATGGATTTATATGAGTTGATGTCAACTATACATATCTAGCTAGCTACTGGAGTCATGAGTAGATTAATTTGTTTACACTTTATACCCCTCAAGCTGGATACCATGACCATGTAATTATGCATATAGTTAATGAATATATATATATATAATATGTATATGTGAGAGCATGGCAATTCACCCCCCACCCAACAACTTCCCTAAGAGGGCAAAAATTTATTTGCTAGGGCATACAGAAATTAATGGAGCAAGGTATATTGCTGAATATTATTTATAAGGAGTTATCGCATGGCATGGCGTGGCCTGGAGCTTCTTGATAGCTTTGTAGTCGTAGATGTGGTTCCACAGTCCAGCCATGCACGCTTGGGCTCCATGGATCACATGCACCAATCATCTATATATTGTCATGATGAGAAAACAACTAAGCATACTAATAACAACTGATGATCAAAGCCATGAAGCCTTAGCTTATATAAAACACCATCTTAATTTCTTTTCTATACTATTTAGTTTGAAGTTATATTATTGATAAATCTTTCCCAAGTATAATATATTCAATTGTCAAATTTGTAAGGCATAGATATTTATATTTTTATTAATTAAATGTAAAATACTTAAAGTATTTGTATAATAAATCTTATCATTAATATTAATACATATATATTGATAAATCTAAGAGTATTTTTTTTGTAATTGGATAATATATTTTTATAATTGAATTTTGATAAATTAAATATGTTAAGTTAGATGTTTAAAAATTGATATAAAAATATTTAATTAAACACTCTTTTTTTTACAATTTATGTATTATAAGCTTTAATTAGTTAAGAAGAAAATTCTTGATGTGAAAATACAACAAAATAACTTGGTAAATTTTATTTTTCAAATTGTTGAGGGCTTTTTGCTGCTACTGAAAAGGCAGTTAAAGAAGAACCACAATCCCAAAGTCAAAATATATATATATATACTTATATATGTAATCATGAAGTGTTCCCCTCTTCTCTTCTAAACCAGTCCCACCAATTTAATTTTGAATTTTTTAAAGTCTTTTTAGTCCCACCCTATTCATCATTCATCCACTTTTGGTAGCAAAAATCCCCTTTTTTAGTGTTCTCAAATATTTTGTCTAATATACACAACGAAGCAATAGCTTTGACAGCAACTCTTTACAGGTATAATTACTCAATCTGGACTCAGACATTTGTCAAGTTTAGCCTAATGTGAGATGGGAGAAACAACAACATCATATATATATATATATATATAAATTAGTCCTCACTAGTCAAGAACTAAAATCTTCATTTGGTTTAGGGTGTAATCCACTTGAGTGGATATACTGTGAAATTCGAATTTGACTCAATTCTCAAATTCGAAGGTCGAACTTAACTCGAACTTAACTTGAACTCAATTGAGCTTTTTTTCTGAAGTTCGAGCTCGATTCAATTAAATAAAATTCTACTTATTAAATATATACTATTTTCAAAATTTTAATATACATATACTTTAAAATATTCAAGTTTGAATTGGTTGAATAAAATATTTTTATAATTATATTAAAATAAAAGAGTAAAATGATAAATATCCACAAATTCGATTAGATTATATTTATCTTGCGAGCCTATCAAGTCAAATATTTAGGAGTTTGATCTCGACTCGATCAATATACTCGAGTAGCTCGAATTGGAGCTTGAGCTTAACTCGATAATAATCGAATCGATTTCAAATTTTTAAGTAAATTTTAGATAATTCTTGAATCAGTTTGACTTGATTACACCCCTAATTTGGATAATAATGAAAGTTGAAAAATTGATCACTAAATAAAGTGATTTGATGACGTTTATAATTAAAACAATATTTTCTTACACACTAGTTGGTTCAAGTAGTAAAAAATTATTAAGTGATTTGATGACATTTATAATTAAAAAATTATTTTCTTATACACTAGTTGGTTCAAATAATCTAATAAGTTCAGAGTTTGGTATATTAAAAAATAGATATGAAAAATTTGTTCCCTTATAAAATTTATCAATTCAAATTCCAAAATAATAAAAAAGTTATATAACTATTAAATATTGAAAACATGGAATGCAAAAATATTTAGTTATGCATTACAATGAATAAATATGTAACACTTATATTATTGTATAATTGAATAGATGAAATTAGGTGCTTAAAACTTCAAATGGAGAGAGGACATGCCAAACCTAATGAGCTGTAGTAGCAATTTCAAGTTATAAGGACAAAAAATTAATGATTTGGGAAAGTTTATTATTAAATCAAAGATTTTTTTTGAACAAAATTAAATCAAAGATACATAGACAAGATTGTTGTGTGTGTATATATATGTATATACATATACATATACATATACATATATATATACATATACATATACATATATATATATATATATATATATATGTGGATGTATATATATATCTATATATATATATGTATATATGTATATCTATATATATATACATATATGCTTTTCATCCTCTCATTTGCTATGTAAACAAAACCCATATCACATCTTTGCCTTTTGTCATCATCTAGCACTACTAAGATCCTATCATCATATGGTCCACAAATTAATACAAATGTCTAATATTCTTTTGTTTCATTCATTAAATCTAACTTCCTAACAAAAATTCAAATTTTAAAATCAAGTATTTGGCTATAACATGCCTAATATATATTTTTGCAAATTAACAAGTTCAAATATTTCTTATAGCATTTTTTATCAAAAAATATATATATATATTTCTTATAGCATTCAAGAAATGTACCAAATACAAAAAAGGAAATAACATCTATTGCAGGCCAAAATTTAGGCATGGTAAATAATTACTGACTATAATTCCTCCTTTAATTTTGTTCTTACCATGTCCTCTCTTTCTCTCTCTTTCTCAAAAGAAATAAAACCATTTTCTCAAGAAACAAACAAGAATCAACCACCAAAAACTAACATCTAGAAAAATCCCATCAAAACACATACTTCCATTTGTCTTATACATCATCATAATCACAACTCTTTTTTTTTTATAAAAAAAAAAACTCTCTGCCCCTCCAAGAAAACAAAACAAAACTTCAAATTGTCTAAAAAAAACTATCACCATGCACTTCTCATAAACCATATTCTTCACCTGCAACACAAAATCACTACCATTCTTTAGAGTAAAAAATGGGGACAGCAACCTCTTCAATGGCAGCAAAATTTGCTTTCTTCCCTCCAAATCCTCCATCTTACAACATAGTAGTTGATCAAGAAACTGGGAAACTGAGGATCTCATCAGATGTGCAGCAAAGAGATGATGATGTTGTTGATGTGTTGAGACTTTGTACGAAGAAAGGGAATGAGATTATTGCTATGTATGTAAAGAACCCATCAGCTTCTTTGACAGTTTTATACTCTCATGGCAATGCTGCTGATCTTGGTCAGATGTATCATATCTTCATTGAGCTTAGTTTGCACCTTAATGTTAATCTTATGGGGTCAGTTCAAAATATTCTTTCATTTCTTTACTGAAATTTTGTTCTTGTTTCTTCATTGATGAATTTGTGAAGATGATGATGGTTTTTATTTATTATTTGTTTATTTTTTTTGAGGGTTCTTGTATATTTTCAGGTATGATTATTCTGGTTATGGACAGTCTTCTGGGAAGGTATAGTCATTTTTTACTTTTATTATTTATTTCTTTTTTTTTTTTTTTTGATATCAAATGATTAATTAACCTGATGGCTAGAGGGTTGTTGTGTGGTTGTTATCTATTAATTTGATGTGTATAGGACAAAATCTATGTGATTCTTTATTCAAGGCACATGTGCTTACATGGTCAATGGACAGTTGACTTAAATTTTGACTTTTTTCTAATTTTTTTTTTCTGGGCCTGACTTAAATGGTTAATTAGAGTCAAAACAAGTGTCTATGTTCTTTGGTTTACATGGTTTAATCACATTTGGCACACTGACACGATGTGATCTAAGATTGCTGATTTGGTGTAATGGGATGATATATACCCAATAGCCAAGTGAACAAGACACATATGCTGATATAGAGGCTGCATATAAATGCTTGGAGGAGACATATGGAGTGAAAGAGGAAGACATTATATTGTATGGCCAATCAGTAGGAAGTGGACCTGCTCTTGAATTAGCTACTCGTTTGCCTCAATTAAGAGCTGTGATTCTTCACAGTCCTATTTTGTCTGGCCTTCGTGTCATGTATCCTGTCAAGAAAACATTCTGGTTTGACATTTATAAGGTTTGTTCCCAACATTTTGCACATTTGCCTTGCCTGTTTGTTAAAGTTCATTTGTATTCTTTTGTGTAACCGCTTCTATTTTTTTCCTTATAACAGAACATTGATAAAATCCCACTTGTCAGTTGCCCAGTTCTGGTGATTCATGTGAGTACTCCTTGTAGTTCACTTATGCCAAAGGGAAAAGTCGCATCTTTAATGCTTGCTGTACACTATACTTCCCATGAACTTTTCATGGTTTTTTGGAAAAAAAAAAAAGACTTTTCATGTTTTGGGGAAATTAATGTTGCCTGCCTTATAGGACCAGCATTAGTATTTCAGGTATGTGGTGTTCTTGCAGACTACTATGTTGCCTGCAATATTGTACTTGCAGACTAAAATATTTCTTCCCACCAAATCCACCTTAAATCTGTTAATCAATATATTTTGCCTAGTAATACTGAGCCGTTTTTTTCAAAATGGAGATTCTTAGCTACACTTAAAATATTACATCCAACAGTTTGATGACTGACATATATTTTGGATATTTTACACTTCACTAATAAAAATATAAAACCTATATATAAATCGCAAATCAAATCATTAGGTGTAATACACTGACACGCAAAAATTTTCCCAAAAATATGAGATTACAGGTTCCCGGTTGAAGCCATTTTAGCAACATAGCCTTAAGGCCAAGGAAATGCAGTTTTTTCCTCCTATAACTTCAGATTGACTAACTATATGTGGCTTGTTGGATAGCAGCTAGTAGCTGTTATGACTGTACAATTGCCTTGCTGTTGTTTGCAGGGAACAGAAGATGACGTTGTGGATTTTTCTCATGGGAAGCAGCTATGGGAGCTCTGTAAAGAGAAGTATGAACCACTGTGGCTTAAAGGAGGAAACCACTGCAACTTAGAACTCTACCCTGAGTACTTGAGGCATCTCAGGAAGTTCATATCTGCAATTGAGAAACTGCCTCCTCATCTTAGAAATGTATCTGTGCAAAGTACAGATCAACATGATCAGCAGCCTTCAAACACCCCAGAAGATGCAAATAAGGAAAAGCCAAGACCAAGCACAGATCATAAAGAGAAGGGCAGACCAAGTACTGGGCAGAGAGAAAAATCAAGGCTAAGTACAGATAGTAGAGAAAAAGGAAGAGGCAGCACTGATAGGAAAGAGAAATCAAGAAAGAGCCTTGACCGCGCAGCAAAAGCAAGAAACAGCACTGATCAGCCTGAAAGAGGAAGAAACAGCTTCGACCGGTAAGTTCAAGTGTTCAAATAACTAATATATAACTTGGTTTTGTTGTACTTCATGTTTATGGTATGATGATGTGCTTGTTCTGTAATGTCATTGAATGGTAATGGCAGGTTGGGAGACATGGTTAGATCTGTTGGGTTGTGCAATGTTGATTGTTTGAAGCAGACAGCTAATGAGGCCTAAGGATTGTGTTGATTAATGTAATATCCTTAATTTGCATAGTTCTTTTGTCTGGTTGGGATATTGTGGATGGAAGTGCTGGTTTTGTTACTTTTGTAGTACACACATAAGCAAGTAATTAAAACTAGCTAGGTTCTTTTTTCTATCTTCAAACATTATTTTCTGCCAATGATCATAAAATCTATTCTGCTATCTGTCTTTGTAAAGGGCCAATTAATCATTTAGTAGATTGCTTAAATTTGTCAAATACAGGCTATATATGGACCACTCATGGAAAGATGGCTGCTGTCTCAATGTCTTGCATCAGTCATGCATAAACGAGTTCATAAGGCCTTGTACTTTTTTCCCCACTTTAACGAACAACTTTTAGAAGCTAATTCTCCTGCAGAACTTGAAGCTCTGAAGCAACTTGCGTGCAGTACACCTTAATTTCACCTTTCTATGAAAATGAAAGGTGTGCAGGCAAAATGAGACTATGCAATAAAAAAGATTGGTTATTTCAGAAAAGGATGAAGTTTATGATGAGTATGTCTCTGGTAGGACAAATTACCAAAATGCTCCTCCTACAATTAATTGCCCCCAATCATCAAGCAAGCAGAAGGACAATATTTTAATTTTAGAAAAATAAAAATTTATCTTTTTGTGACCATAGACGTTGCTTCGCTATCCAAAATGATTATTTAAATTCCCACCTGCAGGATCAAACCAAAGATTAGTATTGTCATGAATCGAAGAATCTTAGATCTCAATGTAAAACTCTAAACATCTCAAATGCATCCGTCTAGACCATTTGGCGTAGATCTCATTGGCATTGTACTCTTTCCATCCCAATTTGAATCTTTATAGTCTAAAGCAGTTACTATGAGTCTCATCCCCATAGTACTCCTTTTCTATCCCAATATGAATATTTATAGAGAATTGAAGAAGCAAATGAACCCTGTTGGTGACTTAGTGCTGAAGTCACATCAATTAGCTAGTCCGTTGCCTAAACCACACTCTGTTTTGATGCTAAGAAAATGAACTGCAACTAATCTAACAAAAACAATATGTATAGATGTTCAAACACGGAATATAATTTCTAATTTCTTTGCAAAATGATACCCTTCAGGGAGAACATATTTGACACTGCATTCACTAGACCGGTTCAGCAAGTTCCTTCCATCACCAACAAGATTCTTATGATAAAAGATTCTTGAAAAGACTCCATGATATACCTTAAAAAAAAAAAAAACTCTTGAGAACCAATTTGAAGTCTTTCTCCTCTATTATCCATGCAATGATTCACATTCAAACAAATAACAACTCAACTATTTACGCTATGTTGCTTGCAATGCTCTAACTCAAACCAAAACAAAATTGTATATTTATTTGCAAATTAATTATAGTAAAGTAAGAAATTCTTGCCTATACTTTGCTATATGACCCCACATATATATCAACCCAATAATTAATTGACATTTAATCAGGTAACCATATTTTGTTCTCTTATGGGTGAGTTTTGTGAACCAATGAAGTTTAAATGTTACAACAAACTCACTCATAAAAGACAAAATATGGTCCACCTGATTAAATGTCAATTAATTATTGGGCTGGTTTATATGTGGGGCCATACACTAAGTGTAGACAAAAATTTTCTATTTTTTAGATTATAGTATAAATTAAATAAATAATTATATATACCAACAACTGTTGGTACCTGGTGGTAAAGAGTTATTTTTACTTAATTGACATTTTTTATTGAGGTTAAAATAGATTAATTAGAGTTTAATAAATACTTGTAATTTAAATAAAAAATATATAATTAATTAATTTTAATTTAAACGTGGATTTTTATTTAAAAAAAGAAAGAGGATGATAATATTGGAGCTGAGATGGAATAATTTAGGCCTTACAATTCCAAACAGAAAGCTCCAAAAAAAAATGCACAAAAACCCTTCACTTTCATGGCACTATTTGTCACTTTTCTAGAACCCTCTTTTCTTACTCTTAAACCCCTCTCCCAGGGTTTTCAATCAACAGATAACAAATAACAACACCACCCACTAACACATCTCTGCTACTGCATCACCAAACTCTAATTTTTATAGGGTTTAATGATGGCTCCAGTTCTAAGCAGAAGCTTAGCCACTGCTTCTATAGTCTCCCTCCCTTCTTCAACACCCTTTTCACTGAAACATAACCCTAATAACAACTCCATCAATAGTTTAAGAAGTTTGTTTTTGCCCCACAACAATAATGCTCTCAGAAAGGGCTTTTCTTGTGCTGCTCTGAAATGGAAGCTTCATAAACCAAATAATCGGGTTGTTGTCCGTTGTGAGGCTGCTGTTGCTGAGAAAGAAGCTTCTGATACTCCTGGTGAGAAGTTTGAGTATCAAGCTGAGGTGGGTCTTTCTTCGTTTTCTTATTGGATTTTTGGGAAAGTTCGAATCTTTGGCTACTTGGGTTTTGATTTTTCTTTGTGATTTTTGTATTTTGAGTCTGATTCGTTTTGCTTTATACCCATTTTAAAAAAAATTGTTTCTTGATTGCAAATTGTTGGGGTTTTATGTTTCTTTTTCATTATGTGGTTGTTATTGAGGAAGCCATTTGAATGGAGTTTTGGTTGGAGGAATGGATATTTGTCTGTACGAGTGTAAAAATGGAGGCTTTTTTGGAGTTTTTTTTATGCATTGTGTTATTGAGATTCTTATGTTGTGTGCCGGTGGGAGTCTTTTGTTCTGAGCACTAAAGATTGAGAATTTATCATTTTTCAGGTTAGTCGCTTGTTGGATTTGATAGTTCACAGTCTATACAGCCACAAGGAAGTGTTCCTTAGAGAGCTTGTGAGGTGAGCATGTTCCCATATTGACAAATGCAATTACTGGAATAATGTGTGTTAGTGGTAGACAATTTATTACTCTGAAATTTGTTAGTTTAACAGGTGGACTTTTCTCTTTCCCTGAAGAAATGAATTATATATCCTATGCTCTCAATTTTTTGTTTATTTGCTAACATGCCTAAGCCAGCCATTGGCAGTCTATTCTTTTACTATAGTTTGAATTGGTTCTCTTTTTCTGCTTCAGCAATGCAAGTGATGCTTTAGATAAGCTGAGATTCTTAAGTGTGACGGAGCCCTCTTTGCTCAGCGAAGCTGGTGACCTGGAGATACACATAAGATCTGATCCAGATAATGGGACCATCACTATAACGTATGCTACAGTTTTTTTTTTTTTTTCATAATATTTGCTTTGCACAAAAAATGTTGAGAAGTTGAATGAAGTGAAATTTCTTAAATTGCAGAGACTCTGGCATTGGGATGATGAAAGAAGAGCTTATTGACTGTCTTGGAACTATTGCTCAGAGCGGCACCTCAAAATTCCTAAAGGCTCTTAAGGTGTTTGTTTATCCTCAAGATTTGTGAAATTCCAGCACTTAGTGACACTTATGCTCAGTGTGGCAGGCATTTGAGTTCTCACTTATATTCTATTCGGCATGTGCAGGAAAACAAAGATGTTGGGACGGACAATGGTTTGATTGGTCAATTTGGTGTTGGGTTTTATTCTGCTTTTCTTGTGGCTGAGAAGGTGCTGCATGATTTTACGCTTTTTTGTTACTGTGCAATATGGTGTTTCCATTTGAACTACTGTTTGCAGAAAGCGGATAGTTAGTGACAGAGGTTTTTCTTGCATGTGCAACCAGGTTGTTGTTTCTACAAAGAGCCCAAGGTCAGATAAGCAATATGTCTGGGAAGCTGTGGCTGATAGTAGCTCATATGTTATTAAGGAAGAAACTGATCCTGAAAAGCTTTTGCGTCGTGGAACACAAATTACACTTTATTTGAGGGTACTTTAGCTTTTTGGATTTTATGCATGATTTGAATGCAAAACATATTTTTAGCATAACCTTGGAACACCATGACACTATAAAACAGTACCTGCCTCTCTTCTTCTTTCTTTGGGTTTCACATATTGCTTGATCTATGTTTCTAAGTTGTGAATGAATATAGGCTCCTTATCGATGTTGGTTTTTTAGAACTCAAATCAGCTATTGGTTTTAATGTAGGACGACGATAAATATGAATTCTCAGATCCAGCTAGAATTCAGGGTTTGGTTAAGAACTACTCGCAGTTTGTTTCTTTCCCCATCTATACATGGCAAGAAAAATCAAGGACTGTTGAGGTGAGAATGTCTACAGAAAATCTCTTCCTTCTCTAACTTTGGTTTACTAAACAATTCCGGGTCAAATGCACGAGAGGGTACTGAACTTTAACTTTATTTCACTTTGATCATCAAACTTTAATTTGTATCTTTTTAAATACCATATTTTTATTTAGTTTCAAAATAATGACTCACAAAATTTTTTGGCACCTGAACAATTCAAAATTACTATTTTGATCTAAAATTAAAGATTTTTTACAAAACAGTCCATATTTTTTATACATTTATTAAAAAATAAGAATAAATTTGGAAATTATTTTGATTCCACATAATAAGACCATACTCATTTTGAGTAGTAACATAGGCTAAGAGAATATAAACTTTTAAATTTTTTGTAACTTTTGAACTAAATTGAAAAAGTAAAGAGATTGAAGAATTAAAATGATGTTGAAGAAAAATTTAGAGTATTGAAAATTTTTAGCAGTACTCTTTTAGAAACAAAATTAAAGTTACGTCACCAAAAAGAAACAAATTGAAGTTTGATACCCAAACTGAAATAATTATGAAGTTGGGTAACCACCATTGCATTTAACCCGAACAATTCCATATAAGAAAATAATATATATGGCTTCTTTGCTTTTTATGCACATTATGCTCTCTATTCTTTACAGAATGGCAGGGGTACCTTTTTTCAGCCTGGGGCTTGGTTGTGGGGTGGGGTTGGTTTATGGAGGGCATAAAATATTGGTTTTTGTTACTAACTGTCCTTTTAAAATTTTTTTTCAACATTAATCTTTAGATTTTTTTTTTTAACATGTTTGTATGATTTTTTTCCCCCTTCATTACATATTAAATTGCACTTATATAATTGGCTTTTTTTTTTCTTCATAGTTACATTTGTCACTTTTACTGTAAAGCCAAAACCTAATGAAACAGTCTTCGCTAATTTAAAACTTTTGCAGGTGGAAGAGGAGGAAGAGCCAAAGGAAGGAGAAGAAGAAAAACCAGAGGTACATTAGTGCAGCAGTTCTGGGTGTGCTTCTGTGAATATTCTATCTACATGATTGTGGCATTTAAGTCACTTTATTTTCCTGTTGCAGGGTGAAAAGATGAAGACAAAGAAAACTAAAACTGAGAAGTATTGGGATTGGGAGTTAGCCAATGAAACAAAACCAATATGGGTTAGTACATAACCTGACAATTTATGCACTGTACTGAATCATGGTTATGCATGTCTTTTTATGCTCGAAAAAAAGAGAGATGTGGTTCATAATTACATGCATTTCTTTCTTTCAATTTCCTTTGTAGGGATACTTTATATTTATGGCTTTATTGACCATTGTGCATTATATTTTGTTTTTGTTTGGTGCGTTGCAGATGCGAAATGCAAAGGAAATTGAGAAGGATGAATACCATGAATTCTACAAGAAAACATTTAATGAATTCTTGGATCCACTTGCATACACGCACTTCACCACAGAGGTATCAAATTGTTTTTGCCTTTTTGGTTACCTTATGTGAGCAGAGAGTAGTCAACTACATATTGGATTTAAATTCTGCTTTGACAATTCTGCAGGGAGAGGTGGAATTTAGGAGTGTTCTATACATACCTGGAATGGGGCCTCTTAACAATGAGGAAGTTATAAATCCAAAAACAAAGAATATACGTTTATATGTGAAGCGGGTATTTATCTCAGATGATTTTGATGGAGAGCTGGTAAGTGTTTGCTTTGACTTGGTAACTTGAAATCCTAGAGAAAATTTCTCTATACCGTGTGTCATTGTGGTACTATATGCACATGACTGACTTTTGTAAACACTAGACTGTTGTGGTTGGAAAAGATTTCAGTATGGTGCTTGTGTGTGGGCTGGATGCTCTGTGCAAGTTATGTATACTCAAGTACAAATAGAAAATTACACTGGATGAGTTATAAATGAACATGAGGTTGCATCAAGCTAGCTTATATGAAATGTTTAAGTGCGTTCACTAGTAACTTATATGAAATATTCATATGCTTGAAAATAAATGGACATAATTTTCTCAGAGAAATAAGCTAAGTTTTTTTTTTTTCCCTGGCAGTTTCCACGATATCTGAGCTTTGTGAAGGGTGTGGTTGACTCTGATGATCTTCCGCTCAATGTATCTCGAGAAATTCTTCAAGAGAGTCGGATTGTAAGAATTATGAGAAAGAGACTTGTTAGGAAAACATTTGACATGATCCAAGAGCTCTCTGAGAGTGAAAATAAGGAGGTTGGTCGCAATTAATCAGTGTCTACTTTCTTTCCTTGTTTGATCATAGTTATGCTAAGGAACTTGGAATATGGTTCATTTGATTTCAGGATTACAAAAAATTCTGGGAGAACTTTGGTAGGTTTCTGAAATTAGGATGCATTGAAGACACGGGCAATCACAAGCGCATAACTCCATTGCTGCGTTTCCACACTTCCAAAAGTGAGGATGAACTCACAACCTTGGATGAGTATGTGGAGAATATGGAGGAGAACCAAAAAGCTATCTATTACTTGGCAACAGACAGCTTGAAAAGTGCCAAGAGCGCTCCGTTCTTGGAGAAGCTGGTTCAAAAAGGCATTGAGGTATGCACATGCACATGAGCATATTTTGGCCATACTGTCACTAGAATAATTTTCAGCATTGTTAATAATTTTCAGTTGCAAGCAGTAGTAAAATGTTTTTTTTTTTTAATATAGTTTAGGCTGATTAAAAATGAGCAAAGGAGAAAAATGTGATATAATTAATTATGCATGTGCAGGGAATATATATATTACGCAGTGGATAATATACTGAACAGGGTTATGTTGAGTTCTTCTGTTGACTAATTTCATAATAGATGTATGTTAGCAGAATTGATACTTAAAGATTCTTTTTTCCTTTTTTTATTCCCTGGTTCCTGCTTGTATTTGTGGATGACAATATTTGTGTGTTCATACTTTTTTTAACATTTCCTTAAAAAAGAAATATCTCGAATTTTTATGCTACTTGTGTTAGTAACTTTTTTTGCCTTGTTGCTACCCTTTCTCTCCTTATCTGTCCTAGATTCTGATGCTGTTTAAATTCTTATTGTTTAGGTTCTTTATTTAATTGAGCCTATTGATGAAGTCGCCATCCAGAACCTGCAGACCTACAAAGAAAAGAAATTTGTTGATATCAGCAAGGAAGATCTAGAACTTGGTTGGAACTTTGCAACTTTTCTGTATTATTATTAGTATCAGTTCAACTGGATGCTTTAAGTGCATTTTTTGCTAATGAAATTCAATGGAATACCAGGTGATGAGGATGAGGTCAAAGAAAGAGAGACAGAGCAGGAATACAATCTTCTATGTGATTGGATAAAGCAGCAACTTGGTGACAAAGTAGCCAAAGTCCAAGTTTCAAAACGTCTAAGTTCATCTCCATGTGTGCTTGTCTCCGGCAAGTTTGGATGGTCAGCCAATATGGAAAGGTAGGAGTGTCCTTGAGTAGTCCCAACCTTCCTCTCCTCCCTCAAAAGATACATAGCGAACATACCTCTAGTACATGTCATCTTATTTCATAGTTTTCCTCTTTCTTTAGGTTGATGAAAGCACAAGCTCTTGGAGATACTACCAGCTTGGAATTCATGAGGGGAAGAAGAATACTGGAAATTAATCCAGATCACCCTATCATTAAAGACTTAAATGTAAGAAATTCATCTCCATCCTTGTTAATATAGTCAAGTGTACCCTTAATAAATAATTTATGAAGTAAAACATGATGTGGGGAAGCTGTCGAAATTATTAACTGTATCGATGTTGAAGCATAACTCCAAGTTGGTAGCAATTAGTAGACCATAATGGAATAATGCAGTTGTTTTAAAGTTTGTGAATATTATAGCTAGAAGAATTCTAATATATGGTTGTAAATTTGAATTGCGTGTAAACATTATCGACTCTGATCTTAATTACAATTGACATATGATTTATATATAATATAATGTTGATATTAGATGAAAGTACTGGTCTGTATATGAACTTTATAATTCTGAGGCTGAAGCTGATGTTGCTTGTTTCTAGTTGAGTTTCTTTCTACTTTAACTTTCTCAATAACTTTGCTTTCATTCTCTGCAGGCTGCCTGTAAAAATGCACCTGATAGCAGTGATGCCAAGAGAGCTGTTGACCTTCTATACGACACAGCATTGATCTCGAGTGGATTCTCGGTGAGGATTAACCCTCCCCTGCCCCTTCTCCATATAGGAACTTCTACATAATTATGATCAGTTTTCAAGTTATTCATATTTTTTTCTGCGATGTTTCAGCCCGACAGCCCAGCCGAACTAGGTAATAAGATATATGAGATGATGGCTATGGCACTTGGAGGGAGATGGGGTAGATCCGAATACGGCTCGACAGAGTCAACTGAGGATAATGCTGCCAATGCAAATGAAGTCTCAGAGCCAGAAGTAATCGAACCATCAGAAGTTTGGGCAGAGAGTGATCCTTGGAATGAATAAAAATTTTGGACATTATTTCATTAACCTCTAGGGAAATAATGCATGTGATAAATACAAGATAGAAGCGAGGAGAGCGAAGGGTTTGGTGAAAGCTGTGGTGCAAAATGAGTAGTCTCTGTTTATATGATTTAGCTCAAGAAGAATAGAGATAGATCATTAGGGCTTCAATTTCATTGAGTGAAAACTATTTTAGCAGAACTGCATTGTTTTCTTGCCCTTCATAAAATGCCCTTTTGTCATCACTGAAACTCATGATAGTAACTTCTTCAAAGTAACTTGGCGTCTTGTTGTTTGTACCCTTTCTTCTTTTTAATTTTTAAATTTTTTTGACTGTCATTTCTACATCATAGATTTAGATCTTTTATGCTTGCTCATAATTGGTTTTTAAAACAATATTTGATATACAATGCTTGGTTCTAATTTTTCCCAATTACTTCATTTAATTGGAAAAATTACCAGAAAAAAAAAAGTGCAATATGGTTGTCAAAAAGATGCAAATCAAATGAAAGTAGGCCTCAAAAAAGTCCATCCAGTTAGAATTTTTTTAGTGCACCTTTGTATAATTGTGTACACCACGGTTTAGCCGGACCGAAAAGAAAGGTCTAGTGATGAAAAATGGCAGCTAAAGCTCAATTATCGAGGAACCGGACTCTAAACCCCTTTAAAATTTCTAATTAATTAAAAATTAATAAGCTAAGGCTCAGCCCAGAAGAGCTAGGCTCGTGTGGTCTAATGGGTCAAGCCCATCAAAATAAGCCCTTTGGGCTTTGTAGACCCAGAGGTGCCGTCTTTAGCCAAAGAGGCGGCGCCTCTCCATTGAAGAGGCGGCGCCTCTTCGAGTCTGTAACGGAAAAAAAATTGAAGTTCCTTAAATGGTGGAATGTGGATCGCCCTACATTCCACAACTTCTCTCCCACGTTCATGGGAGAGAGAATGAACATTTAGGGCTTATTCAACCTCTATAAAAAGAAAAGAAAGACAAGGAAAAAGGATTAGCAATTTTAACTAAAAAAAAAAAAAGAGCTAAAAAAGAGAATTGGGGAACAGAATTTGAGAAAGAGGAAAGAGTCTGAAGTCCAGAAACAAGGAAGCTCGTTCAAACACCATTTCTGAGGGCCAAATCAATTTCAAGTTCGATTTCTCAATAAATTTACATGTCTTTTTTTTTAACTTTTGTTTAAAATTTCATTCATTCTACCTTTTGATTATTCTAACATTGTAGTGCATGTTTATTTAAATATGTATTGAAGCTATATTGACTTTGTGACTGTAATTGGTAATATCTGGACCTCTTTTACGCCTGTTTAATTTCTTTTTCTTTCTATGTTCTGTATTTTTTATCGAGACAGAGGCGACGCCTCTTTGAAGAGGCGCCGCCTCTTTAGTGTTCATTCACAGAGGCGACGCCTCTGTATCAAAAGAGGCGCCGCCTCTATCCCGCAGAGCACTTAATTAATTTATTTTTTATTATTTAATATTTGATTCTCGAGTTGCTTTTGTAGAGTTCTGATGATACCTGGAGACTATTGAATCTTTAAAGATGGTGCTGGAATAACAATAATGGACATTTTCCATTATTTTAGAATTTTTAGGATTTATTGTTTTATTTAATTATTCTTAATTGTGGGATTTGTAATCTTTTCTCCTCTCTCCATTTCTTTGTATGCTTTATTTCTGTTTTATTATTGTTTATTTGATTGATTGTTGTGAATGGGTGTTAAACATAGAATTGCATGTAAATTGGACTAATTAATTAAATTAGGACTAAAATGTAAAATCAAACAATTGTTTGAATTAAAATGAAAATTTGTATGTAATTCAAGAAATAATCATATAATTAAAAATAATAAAACATAAGACATAAACGGAGGCCGATCGCAAGGTCGGGTGGGCCACTAAAAGCCCATACCCAGTTTCTGGACTCAATCTTTGAGGACGGCTGCTGGGCTTCCTTCTTGGAATCCAGTTACTGTAAAATGTGTCACAGGTTTCATCCGGGTGGCGACTCTATTTTCTAACTAAAGCCCTTTAAAAAGGCCCAAAATTATATTCCTAATGGGTCCTAAATCTGCACAGTGCTGTGGTCGTCAAACATTTGAGCGCGCGCTGAACCCGCCGTCTACAATAATGTTCAATGATTTTCTGAAGGAGAAAGTAAATAATAGGTGGATCCAATACAAGCTTTTTTCACGCTGGTTCTTTGCCTAAAAAAAAATTTAAATGAATGAATTAAAATACCATCTTGAATGATAAAATGAAAAATGGTTTATGACAAATGAATACTTCATTTTGAAAAAAAAAAAGCTCCTGCTATGTAATTTACAAATTTTAATATATTCACTCTCCAATGTATAAATAAAAGAAAATATAAAAATATTTTATGGCCATGAAGTTCAAATAAATATGACTGAATTGAATATTCAATTTCTAAATGCCTAATTAATTTTAATTTTATATTAACTTAAATTCAAATTAAAATTATATTTTATTTAGTTGAGTTATAAACACATTTATAAATTTAATGACTTAAAATTATAAATAAATTTTTTTAGGATCTTTTTATCAAGAAGTCGGTGCTAAAAAAAAAGGGGTTCCAACTTCCAACCCATGGATAAAAATTGGACACAAAACGGGTCGGAACTATCCATGGATACAAAAGAAGCGTTGTGGTGTATGTATAATGTAGTAATGTACTTATGTCTTGTTTGTAGGTTTTAAGGAGGGTTTAAAGGCGGCTACTACCACTGCTGCTCTCGCCATTGGCCTTTTTCAATTATTTCCAGATTAATATTTTCCATTTTTAATTTTCCACCCAAATCAATGTCATTATCTCTCTCTCCAACTTCATAGATTTTTCGTCCTTTTTTTTTCTTCTTTTCTCTGTTCTGTTCTTCTGAAAGTTGTGATCTTTCTTACTTCAATTATCAATAAAAAACGTATCATGTGGAGAAGCTTTGCCAAAAGAGCTTATTTTTCTTCTTCAAGGAAGCTTAATTCACCTTCAGATTGTACAAAATTCAATCAAGATTTCAACTTTCTTCAAAAAATTAGACACCCACATGCTCAAACACACATAAATTCACCTTACTCCTTTCTGGGTTGTTGCAGAATTAATGTATTATCATCTAAGAATGATGAGTTCATGGAGCCCACTTTTGCTAATTTAACAAATTCAAGAAACCCAATTGGGCTCTCTCAGTTCTTGTTCAAGGGCTATGCTACAGCAGCTGCTCAAGTAATTGTTTCAACAGATGAATCAGACTTTTCTGGGTCTGATGAATTGCAAGAACAGATAGAGGAAATCAATAAACACCATCAAAAAATGGAGGCAAGGTTTAGACGACAACTGCAGCAGAAGCAGCAAAAGAAAACTATAGCTGGTATGGGTATAGGCAAATACACAATACTTAAAAGGAGGCAAATAAAGACGGAGACAGAGGCATGGGAAGAGGCAGCTAAAGAGTATCAAGAATTGTTAACTGATATGTGTGAGCAGAAGTTAGCACCCAATTTGCCTTATGTAAAGTCCTTGTTTTTAGGTTGGTTTGAGCCTTTAAGAGATGCAATTGCTAAAGAGCAAGAATTGTGTATGGAAAAGAATTGTAGGTTGACTCATGCACCGCATTTTGGTGCATTGCCAGCTGATATGATGGCTGTTATTACAATGCATAAGTTGATGGCATTGTTGATGACAAGTAATGGTGCGAATGAGAGTGTTAGAGTGGTTCAAGCTGCCTGTGCTGTGGGTGAGGCAATTGAGCATGAGGTGAGTAAGCTTAACATTTTAATCCTAGCATTTTATTGTTTTGTTTTAAAATGTTTTACTGGTTTTGCTTGACTTTCTAAAAATAGAGTTCAAGTATCTTTAATATTGTTCCTTAAGTTAGTAGTGTAGAGAACTTACAGGTTGCAACATTGCAACCTTTTTGGACATGGCAGTCTAACTATAATTCACTTTCATCTCTCTGCTCGATTGTGTTTTTCGACCCTTAAAAAATATAGTGGATGATCATTAATACAATGCCCTTCACATTTGCAAGACCTTGTCTTATGGTATGCAAAGTGCTGTAAAGGTGATTAATTAAAAAAAAAATTGTAGAAATTACTTCCATAGTATGACTGTAAATATCTGAAGTTTCCCAGCACATTTCACATCCTTGTCCATGTACTTCAAGGCTATAACAAATTTCTGTCTCTTTATGTTACTTTTTCACTTGTTTCATTTTTATTCATTTTTCTGGGTAAAGATGGGGTATTTAGCTACATTTAGATAGATAAATGATCTGTCAAGAGTTGTAAGTTGTAGGATAATTCAGAGCATTTTTTAACTTTTTTTTATTCCAGCTCAAGATGAATTATCTCTTAATTCCTTTCTGATAATTTCTATTGTGTATTATTTCCCTGTATTTTTGAAGAATTTATGTACATATTAGAAGACAGTTAATATTCCAATATGCTCTCATTTCAAAACTTAGATAATCTGAATGGTACAAGAAACTGTATAATATGATTTGGTTTTGGTTTCACATTCAAAATGGTTTTGTCTGGTGTTAAAACATTATATCTTTACACCTTACTGGGTGTTTTTAATTAATTATGCATTCACGTGTAAGTTTCTAAATTCTGAGACTGAAAATTATCTTTGTTATTCACCTAGAAATGCACAGTGCTACGTGTTAATTTAGAATGTATTCTTATAACTTTGTAGTGTGAAGAACATTTATGTGACTTCATTATACATAACCATCTCCCCTGGATCAGGCCAGGATACACAGGTTCTTAGAGAACACAAAAAAGAATAAGAAGAACAACACAAAAAATGAGGAACCTGAAGGTGAATTAGATCCTGTAACCAATGGAGAAGAGAAACTTGCTAAAGAACAGGATAAATTGAGGAAAAAGGTGACTGAACTCATTAAAAAGCAAAAAGTTCATCAAGTAAGGGGATTAATGAAGGGCTATGATAATTCAAAGCCCTGGGGTCAAGACACACATGTTAAGGTTTGTGATATCTGTAGTTGCGTATGTAGAAGTTGCCTAACTTTTTTCCTTTCTCTTTTTTTCATTTGATTCTGATCCTTAACACATCCCAGGTTGGCTGCCGCTTGATTCAATTGTTGATTGAAACAGCCTATATACAACCTCCTGTCAGTCAATTGGGAGATGGTTTACCTGATATTCGCCCTGCATTTATGCACACGTTAAAAAATGTCATGAAAGATACACAGTGAGAAATTTATTCTCTGCTTCATTTAGAGACTTTTGTTTATTGTCACCCATTATATGCTAATTTTTGTGTTTTTGATAGGAAAACTAGCCGGAGATATGGTGTTATTGAGTGTGACCCACTTGTTCGTAAAGGCCTTGAGAAATCTGTAAGTAGCCATTGTTATCTTTGATATATTTCATTTCAGTGTTGCAGTTTTACTATGTGTATCATTGAACAAATTTAATAGCATCTATCTTTATGTTATAAGAAGGATGACAGCGATTCCTTTTCATTCATATAGGCAAGACACATGGTCATCCCTTACATGCCAATGTTGATTCCTCCTTTGAACTGGACAGGGTACTGATTTTAAGCTGTTATTTCTTAAAGTTTTACATATTCTTGTCATCCTATGAAGTGTAATTTTGAGAAGAGCTTAAGACCAATTTCGATTTTACTAGCTATGTATTATCTCAATTTTCATTCATCTGCCCTTGGCATGAATATTACATTGTAGTTATACTTGCTGCTTCACAATCGCTCTCAATTTTCCTTAAAACTTATCTGAGACTGTTTCCAGATATCAATCTTCTGTGTTGCACTGATGCTTCTTCCGATTTCAAATTTGCCTATATTTCAGACATGATCAAGGTGCATACTTTTTTTTGCCATCCTATGCTATGCGAACCCATGGAGCAAAACAACAACGTGATGTATTTAAAAAGACTCCAAGGAAACAATTAGAGCCTGTTTTTGAGGTCTGAGTCCAATTTTTATTCTTCTCTGCTATCAAACATGTTAAATGTCTTTCAGGATGATGGTTCGTAAGCTGCTTCGTTGTAACAGCTATTTGATTTTTTTGTGAATCAGGCCCTGGATACCCTAGGAAATACCAAATGGAGAGTAAATAAGAAGGTACTTTCAGTAGTTGACAGCATATGGGCTAATGGAGGCTGTCTTGCTGGCTTAGTTGACCGTGAAGATGTGAGTTGCATATATATAAGCACATTGTTTCTTTGTTGGTTCTATTTTCTTCTGTGGCAGAAAGCTACTCATCATCTCAATAAATATCCTTTGATCTGTTGCACTTGTAGAAAATTCCTTTTTGTGCTTGTTATTTTTAGTTCTCTAAAGTTTTGTATTGTTCTGTTGTCTTACTGATGCTTCAATTTTTCAATAGGAACCTCTCCCTGAGGAACCAGAAACAGAAGATGAAGCTGAAATTCGAAAATGGAAGTGGAAAGTGAAAAATGTGAAAAAAGAGAATAGGGAGAGACATTCGCAGCGGTGTGATATAGAACTTAAGCTTGCTGTAAGAAAGTCTCCTTCTGGCAGCATCTGCTCAGTGATATTTTTAATTATTATTATTATTATTATTTTCAAATGTTAATGGTGCAATGACTTCTTCTTGGATCAGGTTGCTCGGAAGATGAAGGATGAGGATGGCTTCTACTACCCTCATAACGTTGATTTTCGCGGTCGTGCTTACCCCATGCACCCACATTTGAATCATCTTGGCTCTGATTTATGTCGAGGTATTCTGGAGTTTGCAGAGGGGTGCCCTCTTGGGAAGTCTGGCTTCCGCTGGTTGAAGATACATTTGGCAAATGTATATGGTGGTGGTGTAGACAAGTTATCCTATGAGGGTAGGATAGCATTTACTGAGAATCATCTGGATGATATTTTTGATTCTGCAGACAGGCCTCTTGAAGGAAGGCGCTGGTGGTTGAATGCAGAGGATCCCTTTCAATGCTTGGCAACATGTATTAACCTTGCAGAAGCATTTAGGAGCTCCTCTCCCGAGACTACTATTTCACATATGCCCATCCACCAGGTATGTTTTTGGTCATAATTTCAAGTAATTAGGACAACTAATGAAGTCCATGCCTACCTATGATCAGTTATGCTAGAATTTAGCAGGAACATATGTAATGTTTTGTCATTTTTTGAACTTTTTAAGTTGAGAGGGTATCAGATATATGTAGTGCTTTGATCATGTTCTCCCATCGAATAAGTTATACTCAACTTTTCTTGTTTCTTCTTCAAGGATGGATCCTGTAACGGTTTGCAACACTATGCTGCTCTTGGAAGGGACAAGGTAAAAAGATTTTTTTATTTTTTCTATGGAATAAGAAAAATGCAATAAATTTAAGTTGCTAGGTTTAGGTTGAAGCTTTGTCCTGAATCTACTATTTGTTGAATATGACATTATTAATGCTTCTTTTCCTCTTCTTTTGGCATCATAACTTTCAGGATTTTGGAATGAACATTAATTAATAAGGATTTCTAATCTTTTTCTGAGTTGACAACTTTAGACAGGATTTTATTACAATATGAAAATTTGCATTCAATGCAGAATACCAGATAGCAAATACCAGAATTGCAAATTTGGTTTGTGGTGTTTTTTAATATTTGATGAAAAAGTTCTATTTTTATTTTTATCAGTTGGGAGCAGTTGCAGTTAATCTTGTTGCGGGAGAGAAACCTGCAGATGTATACTCGGGAATAGCTGCGAGGTAGGTGCTGCTCTTTGTCTGTCTGTGTGTGTGTGTGTGTGTACTGCTGTGCCCTGTGGTATTGAGAGAATGTGAAGATGGGTAGGTGGAGGTAGCTACAATATGTTGATTAAAAAGCATGATGACTATAATTATTTGCAACAATAAAATCCTGAATGGAATTTTTCCTGCTCATTGGGTTTTTAGGATCTATATATCAACTGCGCAAAAATAGAAAAAAGAACAGAAGCTGTTGTAGTGAAATTCACTTTTTTACATTATTGTAAAGTTTCTGTGATGTTTTCAGTGCCTTCTACGTGTGATAGCCTTATGAATATTTATAGGTTTTGTTTTGTTAAACCATCTAAATTAGTTGTTGCTGTGATGTAGGGTTCTTGATATAATGAAGGCAGATGCAGAAAAAGATCCTGAAACTAATCCAAATGCATTGCATGCTAAGCTTTTAATCAATCAGGTTTCTTTCCTATGCCCCATGATATACTAAATGATTCATTAAGTTATTCACATGAAGTTCATTGAATTACTAATATTAGGAACGTCTTTTTTTCCTTTGATTTTTGAGCTGCCACGGTGAAGTAAAGTAGGATGTACTTGTTAATGACTTCTAGAATATATAACTAATAGTTTCTCTTCACAACTTGGAATTTTTAGGTAGACAGGAAATTGGTGAAGCAGACAGTGATGACATCAGTGTATGGTGTCACATATATTGGTGCTCGTGACCAGATCAAAAGGAGGCTGAAAGAACGCGGTGCCATTGCAGATGATCCAGCGTTATATGCTGCATCTTGCTATGCGGCAAAAGTAAGTAAATTAAGCTGGAGTCAGGTGTGTTGCTATCTATACCTGTAATGAAAGATTGTGCTAATTATCTACTGCTTGTACAGACCACATTAATGGCCTTAGAAGAGATGTTTGAAGGTGCTAGAAGTATCATGGCCTGGCTTGGTGAATGTGCAAAGGTGTGTTCCATTTTCTATCGTAGTTCATTTATTTAGCAATGTGCATTTAAGGATTGTGGTCAAAGCAACTTGTGTATCTCAAACCTTTGTGGTTTTAGCTGTCAATAATATGTACATATTCAGTTTCATTATTAATTATTTGGGGACGCAACAAAATTTGAATTGCTGCTTGTGGGTCTTTTCTCCAACAGTAAATGGGTGGGATGGATCATTGATTAAACTAGTCCTAGTATCTGGCTTACGAATTATCAAATGGAAGATGAAAGAAAGACTGCTTACTAAGTTCTTACATTTGTTTCCTGATATTATTCTATACGCCTCCTTAGCAGTTCAGATCAATGCTTTTTGAAATTTTGCTTATTGGACAAATTAGCTTTCCTTACCCTATTAAACTCCATTTATTGTAAGGAAATTTCAGCTGTATTTTCAGTAACTATTCTATGGTGTCTGACAACTACTTGAAACATAAACAGATAATAGCTTCAGAGAATCAATCTGTGCGATGGACCACTCCTCTTGGACTTCCTGTTGTACAACCTTATAAACAGTTGGGAAGGCATGTTGTAAGTTACAAGAAGTGAATTGCATTTTTAAAATTGGCTGAAAGCTCTATTCTATTGAATAATTTAATGCTATGCCAACGGTTATGTAGGTGTGTCTCTGAGATGTTTGTTGAATTATCTGCAGGTTAAGACTTCCCTTCAGATGTTGGCACTGCAAAGGGAAACAGACAAGGTATTGCTATGGACAGCTTCTCTATGTTTTCTCTAATTTTTTGTCTCCTTGATGTTGTAGCAGCAGTAACACATAGGATTTGCTTAGGTTGCTGAATCATCCCATTTTATCTGTATGTATGCATGTGTTTTCCTTTAGGAAAGAAAGTTTGAACAAAAAAGAAATGAAATATCCTGTGTAAGAGAACAAAAACATGTTTCTTTTAATTTCTGATTGTATTGGGTTCTGATTGTTTTAGGTAATGGTTAAGCGGCAAAGAACAGCTTTTCCCCCAAACTTTGTTCACTCCCTTGATGGTTCTCACATGATGATGACTGCTGTGGCCTGCAAACATGCGGGTTTAAATTTTGCAGGTTATCTCTCTCCTCCTCCTCCTCCCACCACACAACCCCTCCCCACC
>CATIWO010311464.1:0-12320 GCA_949673435.1 Macaranga tanarius
TTAGTTGCTTGAATGTAATGATATATAAATGAATGTGCATGGAATCTATCTATATGTAATTATGATATTATGGATTATATATCTTGAGTATGTGTATGGTTTGTTTGAGGCTACGTGTTGCGGGTCTCACAGGCTCTCTGCTCAGCTCAGTCTCCACACTCACATGTTTTCCTCACATCCTCACATTTCTCACATTATGTCATATGCATATATTCATCATTTTCATAATAATTCATGTTCAAACCATACCACCTCAAGTGGCTTTCACAATTCAATATATATGTGGTATCTTTTATAATTCACCACAACACTTTTTCAATCAACTATTCAATAGTCTCACAAAAATATATACATATTTTCATCATTCTTTCTCGCGTCAATATAATTCATTATTCTTACCACTTTAATGGCATACACAAATCAACATAGTTAAATAACTATAGTTAATTGAAAATCAATATATGTAAGCATTAGGTTAATAATTACTTACACAAAGTGCTTCAACTCCTTCAAAAGTAAAGTTCTTCTAGTGATTGGTATCTCCTCTATCCTTGTAAATGCCTACATATAACTACATATCAATACCACATAACAAGCATGACTCTTGCATCCAACTTAACTAAATACAACTAGGTGTAACTTGATGTTCAAGGTTCAATATATTCAAATAATTCACACACTTGTCCAAAAATTATGAAAATAATACTAACGCTAGACATATGAGTCTACTTCCAATTCTAACTAAAATTACTTGAATCAAATATGTATATAATAAATTATGGATTTTTGATTAAATCCGGGCAAAATAGAGCTGACAGCAAGAGTAAGAAAATGTCGAGTTCTGCTAGACAACCTTAATAGCAATTTCAGCTCAAGGTCAAAATACAAAAGTTATAGAGGACTCCTAAAGTTTCCAAACCATCAAACCTTGCTCAATTTGGGGTTCTAAAACTCTAGATATCACCGTATAACCTACACACTAAAAAATTCGTAAACTAGCCTATATACTATTATTGTCATGTTTGATTCATAAAGTTCATAATGCTCTTAAAAATTATAGACTCATCCTAAAATAACCAAATTCATACAAACTATACATATATGTGTCTACTTTCATTCCTAACTGAAATCATACCATTTTCTTATGCAGAGAATTAATTATGAATTTTTAAAATAAGTTGGATAGAACAGGGTGTCAGCATGAGCAATAAAATATCCGGCCCTAATTGCCCTTCTTAACAATAAAATAAGTCCAAACTAAAAACATAGAAAAAGTAAAGGACTCTCTGAAGTTTCTAGAAAGTCTAACCATGATCAAATCAGAGCGCTATAGCTCAAGATATGGCTAAAAAAATAGGACTAAAAAATAGAGGAATAGGACATGAAATTGCAAACAATCAAACTCAACTTGAAACCATCAAAATCAATAAGTAAAGCTTACCAATTATACTTTAATGGATATATGAACTTCTAATGCTTTCTAAGGTAATTGTTTGCTAACTTGATCTAGATCACAATCCTCCCAAAAATCCACCAAGAATTCTCTTCTTCCTCTTCTCCAAAATCTCTACAATTCCTATACTATACACACATACATACATCTACATATATACATACTCCCTTCAACCAATTAAAATCCTCTATTTGCCTACCCCAAAGTTTCCTCCATTAATGTATAATTATCAACAAAATATAATAATAATAATAATAATAATAATAATAATAATAATCTAGATATATATAACCAAATATCTCCACAATTCCCTATTGGCTTCTTAATGAGATGGCATAAATTCACAATAGCTCCAAACTTTCTATTGTGACAGTTCACTTCTAACTTTTCTTAGAATCTAATCCCTCTCTGCAACTTATCCCAATCTTAAACGTAAATGAAGTCTACTAACTCTTAAGTATAAAATACAATACTTACGTGATACGCATGTGTGCTAAAGGGCGGATGTTATATTTCTCCCCTCCTTAAAGAAAATTTCGTCCCTGAAATTTAATAACTCATCAACTTTCAAAAAAAGATACGGAAATCTCTTTATTCCTCAACTGCTTCACCTTCTGGTCTAGAATCTCCATCGGTTCTTACACATACATCAATCCTTCAGAAATCTCTATCCCCAGCTCCTATATCACGTGACTATGATTCAATTTATACCGTCTTAATATAGACACATAGACTATATCATGAATAGAAAATAATTCCCTTAGTAAAATCAATTGATATGCCAATGGTCCACCTTTTTTACAATTTCATATGGTCCATATATTTTGGACTAAATTTTCCTTTCCTTCTAAATCTTAAAATTCCCTATTTAGCCTTCTTAAAGCTATACATATTTTCCCACACGTTCAAATGAAACCCAAAACATCTCGGTAACACTCCAAAAACATACTCAACATTATCATTTCAATTCATTCACAATTCCATACTAGAAAAGTATAAATAAAAATAATAAGTAATTTAATGCACCTCATACGAATCTCATATCTCAATACTGTATTTCAACAATAGGAATAGCATCTCACAATAATTTACATAAACGTAAAGATTCACACTATTACATCTCATTCTCATTGTTTGGTATCAATTGCCTTGTTAATGGACACTTAGCCAATCAACTGATTAACATTTCACATAGTCGATGGTCACAAAGCCAATCGACATATTCATATTTACTCACAAAACATATCTCCTTTTATCTCTAATGAACCAAACTCACATTCATAATATATACACACTTACAACTATAATTCCAATACCATCACATTTTATAACACAACTCAAATAACATAATTTATCCAGATACTCATCACAATAACTCATTTATTCTATCATAATCATACAAAGATAATGAACAAATAAAATTTACGCATTTCCTTCATTATCAATGTGAGTTTATATCATTTATATGCATTCTTATTATTAATAGCATATATACAATACCAAGTTCATAATGTACTCACTTGGTATATCATATAATCAATACCAAGTCCATATACAATTCTTAACATATCAACTCCTAAATAAGATTAATATTCTATTAATAAAATTAATATATCCTAGCATCTCATTCATTATATCTAACAACTACTTATTCAAATACTTTCTATCTCAACAAGTGAGAGTTCTTCCTTTCTCTTTATAGCTCCTACATAAAACCACACATCCAATACATATACAATATATTTCACTTACACTCTAATTCATCTAATTAAATCTATTATCTATAATTCAATTATAAAAAATCATGCACACAAATCTCATAACTCTGATTTCCTACAGGAATGGACATTATGAGTCTATTTAAATAACGTTGGTGGTTACAACTTCTGTAAAGACTGATATTCTATTTTTATACATTAACTCTTCCATGTTGCTTTCCTTGTTGATCCCATAACAAGAATTCAAATTTTATGACATCTTGATTACCTTGACTCAATTCTTTATGAGTGAAAATATGTTCAAACTTCTATTATTTCCCACAGTTAATGTCTTTCAACTCTCAATATAATTACTAATAAAGAACTCTGAATCATAAGTCAAAAAATCCGAATATACAGACTATTATTCTTTATTTTGTATTCACACTTATCCTGTCCTTTGCCTTTAAGCCTTGATATGAGTTATATAACTTCATTAACAAATTTCAAACCACTCCCCTCATAATTTCCTTCTCAAGAAAAAATAATTCCCTCATTCTTAATATATCTTTACTAAAATATCATATTAATATCTAATATTTTAATCATTCCCAATACATAATAAAAAATTTATGATATCCATACCAAATTCTGAATGTCATCTCGGCAAAAGAACATTCTGCTGTCCAAGGTTACCAATATATAAACTTCCAAATTATCCTTCCCTAAAACATGATAACATCTTTTCATCAATCAAATAAGTCCTCATCTCATAAGAATGAATAATTAGTCTTCATCAAAATATAGTTCACTAATTCATAATCAATATATAATTACTCTCCATTATCTTTGTTCTATATAAATAGAATTAATGCTTCCGTAGTATACTATTCAATTCATCAATTTATTCTCTTTTACTCTTTCAGCTCCCCTGATAAAGTAATCAATATTGATGTGATCATAGTATACTTTAATTCCAAATCTACCTTCCAATACTAAAATAATTTCAATAGTTTATATAAATTTGCCAATTCTTCTTGAGTTAATCTTCATTCAATCTTCAATATCAATTATTTAGATTGCGTGCCTATTTCAAATCCCATATGATGTATTTTCAACTAGAATCATAAAATATATATAGTTTCTTCTTCACCCACTATTTCTATTTTTCTCTACTCCGAATATGTATAACGATCTCCTTACATAATAAGTTATACTATCATAATAGTTCCATACCCAATTTATTCCCAAAATGATACTATTCCTTCTTTCAACTCCATAACTATTAAGTTCACACATTTCCTACGAGGTAATAGTTCTAAGCAGCATTCTTATTACCATCAACTTTTCATCTTTTAGACTCTTTAAATTCCCTATTAAGTCTTTCCTTTATTAGTTAGCCGAATAAACGCTCACTATATCCTCTAAATTCATGTTGTTTAAAACCTAGATTCTTTTAGCTTTGAAAGCTCTCTCTCTTCCCCGATAACCTTCTCAGCACATAATGCAATTTTCACCGACTCTATATATGTTTTTCCCATATTTCACAATTTCATATCACAATCTACAAATCATAATTCATCCATTGCACACAAGGTTTTATCATAAGAACTTAACGTTAAAAGCTCAATTTACGAGGAATCTACCAAAAATTTGGCAGAACCTCCCCTATAATATAGATATCTTCTTACTAAAGTAGGGCCAATCCTATAATAAAATAACTACACTTCTATAAATAATCTCAATTAGGGCTCAATTATCCACCACACTATAATTATATCTAACTGAGCATCACCAATATACTATTATTAGTAATACATGAGCATTGCCAATATCACAATTCATTCACATTAATCTTCACATTTTAATAGTCATAGCTCCCTTCATTCCACATTCAATCACAATTCAACATCCTCACGATCCATATATTTATTTTATATCACATCATATATCTTGTTCAAATAATAACACTGCATAACTAATTCTTTTTGCATCATTATAATCAATTTAATCTAAAATTCTTTTCATATTTATAATTGTCCTTGGCTATGAAAAATCACTAAGACTGTAAATACATTTGCATCTAGCTCTCTCATTTTTCATAGTTCTCATCAATAGTTCTATCTACTTACTTTTGACTCATTCTTATCATCTCTTAATCAATTCACTAATATACAAGAACATGCAACTTATGGAGAGGTTATGAATAGAAATTGATTCAAGCTCATATAAAACATGTACATGTATTTCTCTAAAATTTAACTCTAATGACTCATTTGACCAATAGGTTAAGCTTGGTGTCCTTCCACCCTGACATATGCAATGCATATCAATTATATGTCATCTATGACTTATGCATGATATGTCATGAATGAATCATGTTTCATGTCCCGAGGAAATCTAATCTCCGCTTTGATACCACTTAATGTAGCACCCTCCAGTACTACATATACGTATTCATAATATATTTCATAAGCATGGCAATGCTAAAAACATAGTAATAATTAAGTGTATATATATAATTAAAAATTCTTTATGAGTTTTTCGTACATTGAAAACACTTATTACATAATTTGTAAAATGTTAAAATACACATAAATACTCTATTACAAAATGCTTGAATGCCATGCTGATGAGGATGGAAATGATTGTACCAAGCTTTCCTCGGATCCACCTGAGCTCTCTATAGGGGCACACTTCAACTTTAGCTAACTATGCCCTGAAAACCACAATCGCAAAGGAATGAGTTTGCGACTCAATAAGCAATTATTAAGATAAGCATACATATAGTTCTCCTTAAGAACTAATTAAAGAAAATATATAAATAAATTGCTACACATCAAACCTTAAGAATATAGCATAGTCATTAAGCTAATCTCATATATAAAGTTCACAGGAGGACATTGGAATGAAGTTCAGTGCTCAAAAATTTAAAAGAAGCAAACTAGTGAAAATCAGGAGGAGTGTCGAGTCATGACAGCCACCTCTGGTGCCGACTCGGACCTTGGTGCTGAGTCGTGCCACTCCTTCCCCAGCCAAGCCAAGACTTATACCGACGTGTCGAGTCAGCATAGAGGCACATCGTGTCGACTCACCGTGCCGAGTCATCATGCCCTCTAAGCATACCTTCCATACACATTGACTTCTCTCACACAGCCGTGTCTAAAACCACATGACTATGTTCAATAACCTGAAAATCCAATTTCACATTAATCTAAATACTTCATAGCTATTAACAGCTCAATATTTCCCACAATAATTAATATTTAATAACACATATATGTAGATGTGTATAGATGAACATCATCTATTTCAAATAATCGACAATCATATCTCATTCCAAATCAACATTCAAATACCACAAAATATATTCAAACACCAACCTCAATTGTTAATGTCACAATTACATCAATTCATAGCATTCCAAGCAATCCACAAACATAATCCTCTCATTCAACATATATGTAGATATGGTATGATATGATGCAAAAATATATGTCTATACAAGTTAGTATCTGGCCGGAGTTCGCAACACACGTCACACATGTTTCACACAAAGCTCATTTTTTCTTTTTTTCACAATATTTTCTATAGTGGCCATCTCTGAGACTCTCTGCCTAGCTCAGTCTCAGGATCTTACACGTTATAAATATCTCGTATTAATGGCCACATCTGAGACTCTCTGCCCAGCTCAGTCTTAGTTTCATTTTTAGTGGAGGATCTCTGCCCAGCTCAGTCTCCACACTCACATGTTTTCCTTACATCCTCACATTCCTCACATCATGCCATATGCATATATTCATCATTTTCATAATAATTCATGTTCAAACCATACCACCTCAAGTGGCTTTCACAATTCAATATATATGTGGTATCTTTCATAATTCACCACAACACTTTCTCAATCAACCATTCAATAGTCTTACAACAATATATACATATTTTCATCATTTGTTCTCACATTAATATAATCACATATTCATCATTCTTGCCACTTTAATGGAATATACAAATCAACATAGTTAAATAACTATAGTTACTTGAAAATTAATATATGTAAGCATTAGGTTAATAATTATTTACGCAAAGTGCTTCAACTCCTTAAAAAAAAAAGTTCTTTTAGTGATTGGTATCTCCTCTATCCTTATAAATGCCTACATATAACTATGTATTAATGCCATATAACAAACATGACTCTTGCATCCAACTCAACTAAATGTAATTAGGTGCAACTTGATGTTCAAAGTTCAATGTATCTAAATAATTTTTACACAATTCTAAAAATCATGAAAATAATACTAGCGCTAGACATATGAGTCTACTTCCAATTCTAACTAGAATTACTCAAATTAGACATGTATGGAATAAATTATGAATTTTTTATTAAATCCGGATAAAAAAGAGCTGACAGTAAGAGCTAGAAAATGTCGAGCTCTGCCAGACAACCTTAACAGCAATTTCAGCTCAAGGTCAAAACACAAAAGTTATAGATGACTCTATAAAGTTTTCAGAGCATAAAACTTTGCTCAATTTAAGATTCTAAAACTCTAAATATCACCGTATAACCAACATATTAGAAAATTCATAAACCAGCCTATATACTACTGCTGTCATGTTTGATTCATGAAGTTCATGATACTCTTAAAAATTATAGACTCATCCTAAAATCACCAAATTTATACAAACTATACATATATGTGTCTACTTTCATTCCTGACTAAAATCATACCATTTTCACATGTAAAGAATTAGTTATAAATTTTTGAAGCAAGTCAGATAGGACAAGGCATTAGCATAAGCAACAAAATGTCCAGCCCTAATTGCCATTCTTAACAATAAAATCAATCCAAACTCAAAACATAGGAAAAGTAAAGAACTCTCAGGAGTTTCCAGGATGTCTAACCATGCTTAAATCAGAGTTCTATAACTCAAGATATGGCTAAAATAATAGAACTGAAAAATAGAGGAACATGATATGAAATTGCAAACAATCAAACTCAACTTAAAACCATCAAAATCAATAAGTAAAGCTTACCAATTATGCTTCAATGGATATATAAACTTCTAATGCTTCCTAAGGCAATTATTTGCTAACTTCATCTAGATCACAATCCTCCCAAAAATCCACCAAGAATTCTCTTCTTCATCTTCTCCAAAATCTCTACAATTCCTACACCACACACACACATACATCCATATATACACATACTCCCTTCAACCAATCAA
The DNA here is from genome assembly GCA_949673435.1 of Macaranga tanarius. Lineage (NCBI taxonomy): Eukaryota > Viridiplantae > Streptophyta > Magnoliopsida > Malpighiales > Euphorbiaceae > Macaranga > Macaranga tanarius. The sequence continues at coordinate 8,377 of CATIWO010311464.1, forward strand.
AACCCTCCATTTGCCTACCCCAAAGTCTTCCTCCATTAATATATAATTATCACCAAAATATAATAATAATAATAATAATAATAATAATAATAATAATAATCTAAATATATATAACCAAATATCTCCACAATTGCCCTAAATTTTCTATTGTGATAATTCACTCCCAACTTTTTTTACAATCTAATCTCTCTCTACAACTTATCCCAATCTTAAACTAAAATGAAGTCTACTAACTCTTAAGCATAAAATGCAATACGTACATTATACACACGTATGCTAAAGGGTAGGTATTACATTTTATATCAATTATGCACTAAAATATAACTTAAATAATTTTCAACTTGCATCTACCATAAAAAAAATTAGAAATCTCTTACAATTTTTTTCAAACTTTAAATGGTCTATTTCTAATCAGGCTATTGAAATATAAACTTAATTTATCACAATGTTAACATTAAAAATGCCCAAAAAAAAACGTTAATAGTAACATTATTTTGTTTTAATTTCATGAAATTGGAAATGTTAACACAAAGAAATGAAGATTTTTGCTTAGGTATGTATTATACTAAGGGTGCATTTGGATCGAAATTAAAAGAGGGTAAATGTTACTACTGTAATGTATTAACCCCCTTTAACCTTAGTTGGTAAACTTTAGAAAACTAAAATTAATAGTTAACCTCTTTTTAAGTGTATTTTTATTAACTTAGTTGGAGATAGAGTAAAGGCTTGTAAAAAAAAATATTTTTTTAAATGAAAAAATATAGGGTGCGTTTACTTTGAGAAAATTACTCCAGTTTTCTAAAAAATTTTCAAAATGAAAATAGAAAATAGAAATTTGTGTTTACTTGGGGTATTTTCATAAAAATCTACTTGAAAAGTGTTTTCACTGTTTTCCTAATTTTAAAAGAAAAGTAGAAAACAAGTTTTTATTGTTTTCTAAATTTTCCTTATTAAAATTTGAAACTGAAAACTCCTTGTTTTCATTTAAAACTGAAAACTCCGTGTTTTCATTTTTAACAAGTAAACATATTTTACAAATTTTCTATGAAAATGAAAAGTTTTTATTTTCTTTGAAAATTGAAAAATGAAAACAGAAAATAATTCTCTGAAAGTAAACACACCCATAAAGTTTTTATTCTTTTTATCATTTTTATGTGTATTTATAAATTGCTCATTTTTTCAATTTTTTTACATTACTAAAACACAAATCAAATTTATAAAAATATATAAATTAATTTAATTTTTATGGTAGTTTTATTATTTCTATTTTTATTTACAATTTTAATATTGTTATTGTTACTTATTTATATTTTATATTTTTAATTTTTTCACACAATTCTTAGAGGAATGTCAATAAATTAATCACATTCGTATTGATTAAATATTATTTTCACCATTATGAATTTAATATATAAAAAATCTTTGATATTATCTTCATGAATTTTTTAATAATTTGATATTTTTAAAATTAATTTTATTATTTATGGAAAAATTAATAATAATTTATTTATTTACTTATTTATTTTTATTATTTTAATTATTGCATATATATAATAACAGTTTTTTAGAAAAATCAAATATACAGTTTGTGCATTATTCTTTATTTACCAAACAAGGTTAACAATTTAACTATTACACATGTAACTGTTACTCCCGTAAAAATTACGTCTATAACTGTTACACTCCATTTTTTTAACCCCGATCTAAACGCACCCTAAATGGTATGATTTGTAACATATATTTAAAATATGTTATATTTAATTAATAAAAATATAATACATACATATATCACAAATTTAATTATTTAATATAATATATTTAAAATAGATAAAAAATTTCATAAAAAAATTAGCAGAAGTGGAAAATCAAGAGGACATTAACTGTTGAGCCACACATGCAACAAATTATCTTGACTTCCAATATCTCAATCTAGTAAAAAATTGACAAGCGTAGACTACGAAGCTCTCTCCTTTTCTCCGGACTGTTCCTTTTTCTCCTGGTAAAGTCTTTCATTTTTCCTTGTCGCAGGGGCAATTTCTGGCCATTCATTTTCTTTTTAATTTGTATATTTTAAGTTGTTTTCTTAGTAGTTTTACTAGATCTAGGGTTATATCTTTATTTTGTGCTCTTTTTTTTTTTTGTGAGAATTTTGCTTTTTTTTTTATGAGAGTTCTCTAGGTATTGAAGGAAGATTTGATCTTTATAATTACACGAAGAAGAAAATATCAATATAAGTGAGAAAATTCTTGATTTCACTTACCCATTATTTTAGATTTTCTCAATGATTAGAAAAATGGGTTTTGCCACACTCATTATTTTGCAAAGAATGCTGAAGTATTGTTCCGGCCTATCATTTGGAATTCAAGTATCTTCATGTCAAAGCTTGGCTTTCTTATTTGCCAAAAAACAAATGCTCTTAATGTGGCACTGTTATACCAGTGTATTTGTGGTTGTATTTCTTTTATTTTCTGATTTTTTTTCTATATGTACCTTTTAAAAGCAAAATTAGTTGATATTGTTATATAGGGTCAATTGCACAGAATGCTATCAAACTTTGGAGTCATAACAAGAATGCCACAACACTTCAATTTGTAACAACAAAATAACAATACTTTAAAAATCTTGCGTCGGCTGCCACAATCACCGTTTTCAGGCGACTACTCCGGTAAAGGAGCTGACATGTCAGCCACATCATCACCAAAAGCTTTACATTAAATGTCATATCAGCACTTGGGTCAAATGTAGCATTTATTACTTTTCTCTCTCCTGACCTACCTCTCTCTCTCACCTATATCACCTCTCCAACGGTGATGAGGGCCTAGAAAAATTCTCTCTCCTATTCTTCTATTTTCTCAGTTCCTTTTGCTCTCATCTCAACCATTACTACCCTAATACATTTGCTTAGCTTAGGAACAATTGATCTTAGCATCGAAAGCCGATCATTTAATCTATTTCTTCTTCTTCTTTTAGCCATTAAATTCTTTGATGGTTCCTTTTCTAACTTCTTACCTTTAATCTTTGCTTCTGGGCAAGTGCCAGTGCTAAAAACAGCTGTTTCAGGAGACTGAATTGGCTCAACTTTACAAGAAGCAGACATATTTAAGCTTGGGTCCAGCAAGATTTCCATATGAATTGTTTAGCTTGAATATCTCTAATCCATTCAAGATCGCATCAACATATTTAGGCTTTGAGTGCATATTTGGATGCAGAGCGAGCCATAATTCTTGGCTTCGATCTATAGCTGAAACGACATAGTCTTTGTACACAGGAATGTTCCGACCACCAGCCCAGTAGAACACATCAGCCTCTTCCTCAACCGTGATATTATTGATGAAGATGAAAAACACACGTTTATTTGCATTTACAACAAACACTTCAGTCTCACAAAAATGAAGCCTGACAAGGTAATTGAACCTAGAATCAATCGGGAAGATCCAAGTAAGGTTGTAATTTAGATTTACTTGAGGTGAAGGACCCATTGCACGTTTAGTAATGTAAACAACATATGGTGCAGTGTATGCAAGGGTGTCCTTCGTGTAATTATGGTTACATCTTCATAAAAAAGATGTACAATTCCCAAAGATCGGCCAAAGATATAAGGAGATTCATCGAGCCATGTTCGAAACATCCCAGCATCATTTACGTTGGGAACATATTGACCACCAATGTGGAATCAGTGAAGAGTTTTAAGAGAGGTGGTGTTATCAAAAGAGAACTCGGCCTTTAAATCAGAGTTCACCAATGTGTAAGGATTTTCCATATCTTTTGTGTACAGATTGTTAGGAATGAAGATTATTTCTATACCATTAATGAAGGCAAAAGAGCTTGGCGATGGAGTAAATGTCACCTTCAGCTTTTGGTTGTCCAACACAGTCACTATAAATTCTTTGACGAGGTAGGAAACTGCTTAAGGTGCAGCAGAAACAGTTAAATATGCACTAAAG
>CATIWO010311505.1:0-18143 GCA_949673435.1 Macaranga tanarius
AATGGATGACATTCGTTATATTCATAAGAGCAAGCACAACCTTTCTATCCAAAAAATGAATGAGCTGGCTATCGAGCATGAGAGCGATCTCCGTAAAGCTAAGGAGATTTTTCTGACTGTGCATGCAGAGCGAGATAGTGCCCTTTTGAGTTTAAAAATTGAGAAAAAGGAGAATATAGATCTCCAAAGTTCTATTTTTCGGTTGAGTTCAACTGTTACTGAACAAGACAAAATAATTGCTGCCTACAAAGAGGAGGTTCGCCAATTAAAATAATCTCGGGAAAATGAGAAGAGGGGCTTTCAAGGCTTAACAGCAGATTTTATGCAATCCATAAAATTAGAATGTCGACGATTGGTGTCTCTGCATCATCCCGATTTCAATTTTACCCCCATTCAAAGGATTTCTCTTCGTGACTTGAGTGAAGTAATTCGTAAAGAAAAGTCAGTGTCTAATATTACGGAGAGTCACTCAACCGCTCAAGCTGGGGGTATTGACCCTACTACCGAAGTAGCTACGACTTCAACATTTGCTGGGGGTCCTTCTGCTGGTGGAAGTAGTACTCCTGCTTCACCAAAGGAATAGTTTGTTTGTAGCCTTCTTATTTCTCGCCCTTATGAGGTAATTTTGTACTAAACTTTTTGGATTAATGAAAATATCTTTTTCTGCTACTTGTCTTCTTTTTAACTTTGTTATGTTTGTAACTCGCTTATTTTCTTGTGAGTATATCCAATGTTTGTGTGTAAAATTAAACTCGTTTTTAGTTGGTATGAGTAACCTTATTCGTATTGTTTGCAAATGTAAAGACTTGAGTTTAATTACTCTTTATGTTTCATCTTTAATTGGTATGGTTACTCGTTTTGTTTGTGAGTTTTATTAACTCGTCTTAATTGTTAGGAGTGTATTTACTTATTTTATTTTACGAGTATATGGACTCGTCTTAATTGTTATGAGTGTATTTACTCATTTTGTTTGTGAGTATATGGACTCATTTTGGTTGTTACGAGTATATTTACTCATTTTGTTTGCGAGTATATGGACTCATCTTAATTGTTATGAGTGTATTTACTCATTATGTTTACGAGTATATGGACTCATTTTGGTTGTTACGAGTGTATTTACTCATTTTGTTTGCGAGTATATGGACTCGTTTTGGTTGTTATGAGTGTATTTACTCATTTTGTTTGTGAGTATATGGACTCGTCTTAATTGTTACGAGTGTATTTACTCGTTTTGTTTGTGAGTATATAGACTCGTTTTGGTTGTTACGAGTGTATTTACTCATTTTGTTTGTGAGTATATTGACTCGTCTTAATTGTTACGAGTGTATTTACTCATTTTTTTTTGCGAGTATATGGACTCGTCTTAATTGTTATGAGTGTATTTACTCATTTTGTTTGTGAGAATGGACTCATCTTTAATGCACTTCCGGATATCAAAATTTTTTTATTTCTTTTAAGAATAATATTGGGATGGTATTTCCCTTTTACAGATCTATAGATGCTTATTGGTAATATTTATGTAAGTTTTCTATATTCCAATATCTCAGGATGGTATTTCCCTTTGAGTCTTCAAGTCTATATGCCCCTTTTTCAGTTGCTTCGACGACTCGGTATGGTCCTTCCTAATTGGGATCTAATTTTCCTGTTCCTGCGTTGCCCATTCCTATTTCTACTTTTTGTAAGATAAAGTCTCATACTTTGAAAGCCCTTGATCGAACTCTTTTATTGAAATAATGGGTGACCTGTTGTCGTCTTGCTTCGGCTATAGCTGCAGTCTATTCTCTTCTTTCTTAGAGCATATCTAATGAGATTCTGCAATCGTTTGCATTCTTTATTTCGTTCAGGTCTCTATTGACTCTGTAAGAAGGAGACCCTATTATAACAGGGATTACTGCATCCATCCTATAAGCCAATCGAAAGGGCGAATCATCTGTTCCACTTCTTAGAGTGGTGCGGTATGCCCAAATAATGTTATACAGTTTGTCGGCCCAATTTCCTTTCTTATCATCGAGACGCTTTTTGATGCCCTGTAGTATGGTTCGATTGGAGACCTCCGTCTGTCTATTAGTTTGCAGGTGAGCTACAGAAGTGAACCGCAGCTTTATTCTGAGTTCAAAACAAAATTATTTGAATTTTAAGTTGTCAAACTGTTTCCTATTATCTGTAATAAGTATGTTCAGAATTCTAAATCTGTATATTATTTCCTTATAGAAGAAATTGCGAATTCTTATTTCTATTATCGTTGAGACTGCCTCAACTTCTATCCATTTTGTAAAGTGATCGATTGCAACTATTATGAATTTTTTCTGTCCCGGAGCCATTGGGAAAGGTCCAAGAATGTCCATTGCCCATATAGCAAAGGGCCATGGGCTTCCGATGGGGTTCTGGATCTGGGCTGGCGTATGTACCATCTGTGAATATCTTTGACATTTATCATAACTTCATGTTAACTTTTGTGCATCCTGGGATATTGTAGGCCAGTAATATCCTTGTAATAGGGCTTTCTTAACTAAAGTGGCCCTAACCTCATGGGCTCCGCATATTCCTTCATATATTTCTCGAAGGATGTAATTTCCTTTTTCAATTGAAACACACTTAATCCATGGATGGCTAAATGATTTTCTGTATAGACTTCCATTCTGGAGTGAGTATTGAGTAGCTTTTATTTAAATTTTCTTTACCTGGTTCCTATCGTCAGGGAGCTTTCCTGTTTCAAGGTATTCGGCAATAGGCTTTATCCACTCGGCTATTTCAGATGTGGTTTGCTCGTGTGTGAATTTAATTGTCATGATGCATAGGCAATCACCTTACCATCCTATATCAACACACAACTAAGTCTTTGAAGCATCACTATATACCACATATTTACCTCCCTCAATAGGCAATGTTAACACAGGTGCAGTAATCAATCTTTCCTTTAAAATTTCAAAACTTTATTGGCACTCAGGTGTCCAAAAAAACTTCACATTTTTTCTCAATAATTTTATTAATGATGACACAATAATTGAGAAATCTTGCACAAATCTTCTATAATAACTCGCTAAACCTAAGAAACTCTGAACTTCAATCATATTCTTAGGTGGTTCCCAATTCACTATAACAGTAATCTTATTATAATACCCTGTAAATTATATGTATATATATGAATGAATTGTTATGATTAAATTAAGAATTTGAGTTTTATTTTAGTAAAATTATTTTCAAGGAGGGACTAAGATAGTAAATAGCACTCCTTAATATACAATAAACCCATTTAATTTTTTCTTCCTTCTCCTTTTTTTTTCTCTCTTTTTCTTTTTTTTCCTTCTTCTTACTGTAACCTCTAATGCCTCTACCATTTTCGTTCACTGCCGCCACTCTACCACTGCAGTAGCAGCTCCTCTAACTTGTCATCAGCTTTGGTCAGCAGCAGCCTCTCCCTCTTCTTCTTCCCCATTCCATTCAAGCTGCTAGAAGGAGAAGGAGCCGCTGCTGCCACCGTCGACCGCCTCCTTCATCACTGTCGTTATTGTCACCACCCTCGGGCTATCATTTTCCCTCCATCCTTACTTTTGATCGTCGCTGGAAACCACCTCGATTAAAGGTAAATGTGATTATTAGGTTTTTAATGTTTGAGCTGGGATTCTGTGCTATTGAGTAGGAATTAGACTTTGGTGTAGTTAGATAAAATGAGATTGAAAATGAGAGCTATCTTTTGGTATAGGTTTGTTAATTTTTCGTCGCCCCGTGGAATATTCTGGCAATAGTGATGGAATATTTCGGCAGTGGTCTGGTGCTAGTTGTATTTTTAATAAATTATAGAGATGATGAGGATTAATGTTTGTTTAGATAATTTTGTCAAATTCTTTTTAGTTTGTAAATTAAAATCTCGGAAGATTTATGCCAGGTTATGTCTGTATTAGAATTTTTATTGTATGACTGTAATTTTGAATTGAATATTTTGTATGATAAATGAGTTGAGTAAGGTGTTTATTTTATGAATTGTACTTGTAGGGCTCAATTAAATTTAATTGTAGTACGGTGAATAACTGAGCTCCAGTTGTGATTGTGTATAGAAGTGTAGTTATTTTATTACAAGGTTAGCCCTATTTTAGTAGGGAGATATCTATATTTTATGGGAGATTCTACCGAATTTTTAGTAGATTCCTCGTAATTTGTGCTTTTAGTCTTTATAGGTGGTTTGAGTCTTTTCTAGAATTCTAAACTTTAGGAAATAAGTTCTGATATTATTTTATTATTCATAATTATAGATTTTTTCGGAGAAAGGCCATCGTCTCGAGACCTAGTTAGGACTGCACATTAATCAGGTAAGTTAATATCACTCATATGTTGCCAATAGCATATATATATATATATATATATATATATGCTATAGCATAATTCATGAAAACGTCAAGCATTATTGTTGTTGTTATTATTATTATTATTATTATTATTATTATTATTATTATTATTATTATTTAATATTACATATATGCATTATATATACTTTTGCATCATGTGATGTGTTATGTGTGATTGTGATTGTGATTGTGTGGAGATGGATGTTGTATAACTTGCCACCTAATAGGCATTCATCAGGACTATGTGCGCACTGGTACCAGTTATATATATATATATATATATATATATATATATGATTATGAGATTTATGGTCATGGCTGAGCTGATGATGAGATATTCTCCGTAGTTATGGACCTGTTTATTGATATGTGATTTGGACTATTAAGTATTAACCGGGGCTGTTGGTGAGCTATTCCCTAAGGTCATTGTTGGTATAAGAGAGCATTATGGTTATATTATATTTTATTAGGGACAGGCTAGACAGTTGGTGAGCTATTCCCCGCAACCGTCGAGGTGTAGAGTAGATAATAAACTTGTATTGGTTCTATAGTTATTCCTCTCCATAATTATTGATTATTATCTTTAATTTGTGTTGTCTTGAGCATTGCATTTGCGTATGTATACTTTACAGATATTTTATTATGTTAATTAATTTCCTATTTATAACTTATGATTGATATATAACTTACTCAGTGAGCTCTGACTCCTCTCAATTTATTTTTTAAGTCAGCAACCTCCTTCTCAGACATGATCATTAGGATTGCCTCCTTTGTTCTTCTCCGGCAGTCAATGTAATTTTATTAATATTTTGGACTTGTATCTATTCTAGATTCCCCAATAATATAGGGTCGTTTAACTGTGATGTATAAATATTAAATGTTGATTTTATGATATTATTTTTGTATGATGATTTTATAATTGATACATTATATTATATATGTATATTGAGATTTTATTATTGTGTGATTGTAGATTTAATTATTGTTTTTAGGCTTACGTTAGATGTTGAGGTTTAGTCTTCTATATCTCACGTGCCTCTTTTGGGTTGTGACACTTATTAGGATCAATATATACCCCTTCTGCGAATATCAGTCGTCCCAAAAATACTACCTTATCCAACCAAAAATCACATTTGCTAAACCTCGCAAATAGCTGCTTATCCCTCAAAATTCCTAACACAGTCCTCAAATGATCCTCATATTCCTCCCTAGATTTAGAATACACCAGAATGCCATCAATGAACATAATTACATACTTATCCAGGTAAGATTTGAAAACTCGGTTCATTAAATCCATAAATGATATTGGTGCATTTGTCAGTCCAAATGACATCACCAAGAATTTATAATGTCCATATCTTATTCTAAAAGCAGTTTTAGGCACATTTGACTTCTTAATTCTCAATTGATGATAGTAAGACCTTAGATCTATCTTCAAAAGTATTATTGCCCTTTGTATCTGATCAAATAAATTTTCTATCCTTGGTAGAGGGTATTTATTCCTAACTGTAATCTTATTCAGTTGTCTATAATCAATGCATAACCGCAACGATCCATCCTTCTTCTTTACAAATAGCATAGGTGGACCCTCTGAAGAGAAACTTTGTCGGATAAATTCTTTATCCAATAACTCTTATAATTGTACCTTCACCTCCTTCAGTTTAGTCGAAGCCATCCTATACGGTGCTTGAGATATAGGTGTTGTTACTAATAAAGTTCAATTTGAAACTCAATTTCTCTTTAGGTGGTAAACTTAGTAAATCCTTTGAAAATACATCCTCAAATTCATTTACCACATGCACACTTTCCAATGATACTCCTTTCTTTCCTTTATTAATCACAGAAGCTAAATAAGCTTCATATTATTTTCTAAGATATTTCATAACTATCATAGCCGAAATAATCTTAGTAGACATCTTCCTACCTTCTCCCATAAAATAAATTCTTCCACCATCATCTTTCTCAAACATTACTTACCTTTCATAACAATTAACATTTGTTCAGTATCGACTTAAACTATCCATACCGAATATAACATCGAATTCACTAATCGACAAAGGGCATGAAATCCCATTTAATTTCATTTTTTCCTATCCTTACCGAAACATCCTTAACAACTATTTTATAAATTACACTTATCCCCATTGGCATACTCACAACTACAGGTTTACTCCTATCACACAACTTAAGTTTATTATGCATGACAAATATAAATGATATAAATAAGAATGTAATACCAGGATCAATCAGTATACAAGTTAACTTATTAGAAATGTAAGTCATACCTTTTATCACATCTAGTGCATTCTCAGCATCACGCTCTGTCACTACATAAATTTTTACTTGCTACATATTCTCTGCTATATTTGCCTGTCCAACAGGCCTCTTTTGAGCTCGTGGAACTCTACTTGCTTCACTGCACACAATGATTGATCTTGTTATACGGGTGTGCATTCGGTCGGTTTGGTCAGTTTTGGAGTATTTTTCTGACCGAACCAAATTAACCGAACCTATACAATTTAAAACCGAACTGAATTAGTTCCAAAACCGAACCAAAAATTTTAAAATATGAATTATTTTTATATTAAATTAGTATATATTTTTTAAAAAATATTTAGAAATATAAAAATAAAAAATAAAAATTTGATTAATTCAGTTAACTGAAATTTTTGTATACAAAACCAAACCAAATCAAATTTCGGTTCGATTCTAAAAATTCTAAAAAAGCAAACTGAACCGAATAGGGTCAGTTCAATTTACGGATTGGTCAGTTCGGAACCTATGAACACCTCTATCTTGTTGGGTTTTGAGGTCTACCAGCTCTTCCATTTCTAGGAGCACTTGATCTTTGCATAGATTGCTCTCCTAGCATATTCTTTGTACACTCACAAGCATAATGCCTCATCTCATTACACTTGAAATAATGAACTCCACTTCTTTCACAACTACCCACATGGTTTCTCCTACAAATATTACGCTAAGGCATAGTAGCTCCTCCCATTGGGGCATTTCCAATATTAACAAGTATAGGTCGTGCCATCGGCTGCTTCACGGATATTTAGTTACCTGGCAACCAATTACTGACTCTCATCCTCTTATTACTCTTAAATTAAGGAGTAAATCTTGACTTCTTATTGCTACTACACTTCCAGGGTTGCCTTGATATTCCTTTACGGATATGTGGTCTTACACGACTTACAATTTTCAACTCATTATCGAATCTTTCTTGCTCCATCTTCTTTTCAACCCATCCTCTAAAGGTTGTGCCAGCATAAAGATTTAACTTCCCATATAAAAAGACATGTAATCCCTCCCTAAACTTCTCACTCTTCGTCTCTTCCATGTAATATATATCCTTTGCATATTGGTATAAATCTTCAAACTTGTTAGTATATTCCTTAAGTCATCAAACCTTGTACCAAGTTAATAAAAGATGCTCTCTTCTGCTTCTAAAGGCTTTTAATTAAATACTCTCTAATAAACTCCTCCTTGAATATTTTCCAAGAGAAAGACTCTCCATACAACTTCCTCACTCGAGTTAACCAATCATCAGCTTTATCAAACATAAGTCTATATACGTTATTTACCTTCTCTTTGTCGTTCAACTATAATATAGTGAATCCCTTTTCCAAAGTCTTAACCTATTTATCTACTTGACTAGGGTCTAACGTACCATAAAAGTCATACGCTCCACACTTCTTAGCATGTTCGATAATGTCCCCTGATTTCTTATACCTTTTCCTCTCTGACATTACCGTTATCAACGTACATGCTAAATCAGTAGCATCAATATGTACAACTGGTAGTGATTAATGATTTGGCATATTTATTGGCATCATCAGCTGCGGCAGTTGATAATTATTTTGTGCTCTCCTCAGCACATTCTCAAAAATTGAGATAGAAGCAGCCAATACAAAAATGTCTTGTTGACTACATATTTGAGCATTATGCATTTCATCCCTTCCGTTGCCAACTAATGCTGACAACAGAGATGATTCTTATGGCAATGCTCAACTTCTAGTTGAGAGATTAGCTAACTCAACTCTATCATCTTGGACACCATGTCCTCTACCTTTACTTCTACCTTGACCATGACCACGACCATGACCACGACCACGTCCACCTATAAAACCACATATAGTTCTTGCCATCTTCTTGAAATTTAAATTAATACATTTCCATAATTATTGCCATCAAAACTCAAATCATTACTAGTATCCACCAAGTTCAATGCTTCTTAGTGTCTACAGAACCTAATAACCTACAGCTCTAATACTGATAAAATGTAATACCCCTCTCTATCATATTGCACCCGAATACCCATCTAACAGTGGTATGGATAGAAAGAGGTATTACATGTTCTATCCACAATAAACACTAAACTTTATCTATAATAATTAGATATTTTCATCAAATGATATCATAAATATATAAAATATTAACAATGCATACTATATTATTTCATTTATAATAACTGATGGTAAGAGATATACTAAAACAGTCAATATAGCATAATATAAATATGTGGAATACATCAGTACTTAGGTATCCTAACACCTAACATATTTGTCCACAAATATTTACAAACGAGAGTATCAGATGCCATACAATAAATTATAAAATACATATCCATATCAGCTCCGACATCTCTCTCTCTAGGTCGGGTTCCTAACTAACTAATATGAGGTGCATGCAATAGGAGACCACAATATGCTAGCCAAGACTATCATAAAACACCCAACTCCAGCCCAAAATGTACCAAGTATAGCTTTAAGGGTGTAGTCTAGCATCAGGGGAAAAAGTCCAAAAAGATAACGCATGCTCCTCTCATCACACCTAAGTCAGTGTGACCTGGACTTCAGTAATGGTCTCATAAAACACCAAAAAAAGTAGTACAGATATTGTCCAAATGCTCCTTTTTAATTGTAGACATACGAACATATGCACTTATGGGCTCTACTGTAACTCTAAAGGTCAAATCTGCATCCACGTCGTGGTACAATGTGTACTTAACCAATGTCTCTGACTTTGTAACCTCATATGTCATAGTAGTTTACTGTACAACCATACTCTCAAGACTAGCTACATTGAATTATATACCTAAGCTGAAAATAGTTTTACAAATATAGAGTGTGAGTAATTTCGTAGGGAAATTACCAAGTGAGTGAACAAAAAAATAACAATAAAACTTAACCATAGATGATATCGTAAACAACGATCCAATAATTAAAGGAATTATAAATAAATGAAATTTAAAATAAAATATTAATATTCAAATGATGTCGAGTTCCAAAAATGAATGCACTTAATTTTATTTCATTTTTATTATAATTAACATAACATTATTAAGTTCAACATTCACATTTTTATTGTATAAATGTAACATTCATGACCCTAAAATGACTAGTCGATGTGATTAAAAAATAATATTTTTTATTTATTTTGGTGGGGAATAACTCAATTAAAGGATTAAATTGAAAAAAAAGGACAAGATTGAATTAAATTAAAGAAAGTTGAGAAATGACTAAAGATAAAGAAGTGAAGAGTCTAAGGACTGAAACAAAATATGTTTTTAAATGTGGAAGAGAAGAGTTGCTACAGTAAAAAAAAAGAGAAAGAAAGAAGAAAATGTTGGAAGAAGAAACAAAAAAGAAGAAACGATGAAGAAGAAAAAGAAGAAGAGGAGAGGGAGCTGAGATTGAACTATTGCTAGAAATTCAGTGAGTGAAGTTTTGGTCACCTTCTATGAACAAATTTTTTTCTTGAATTATTATTCTTTGGTTAATGATAATTTTTGAATTTGAATTCTAATGGAATGCTTAAATTATGAAATGTACATCAAAATCATGCTATAAATGTATAAAAATAAGTTAAACAAGTGTTTCAGTGAGTTCTGAAATATTTTGGTTGAAAATATATTGATTTTGGGTTAAAATTAAGTTATTTTGAGTGTAGAAGGCCTCTTCAAGTCGAACAGGCGACGCTTGATCTACCTGATAGTGCCTCAGTATGCTGAGGTGATGCCTCAGTGCGCTGAGGTGATGCCTCAGTGCTGAGGAGACACCTCAGCACATTAAAAAGGTGCCTTAGCAGCACTGAGGAGGCACCTCAGTGCTGAGGAGGAGCCTCTATGGCTAGTGCTTATGATAAAATGAACTTAAACATAAAATTTTACATCCTAACCTCAACTAGAAGCACGTCAATACCCATATAAACATTTAAGTCACTTAAATTGACCTAAAATGGGTGAAATGGAACCTGTTTTACCAAAGATATGTAAGATTTAGTTATAGATATATGTAACCCTGAAATTGAGTTACTTAAGTGAACTTAGAGTTAGTGTGCATTCCATACTTTGAAAAGTAAAGGATAGTTGAAGGATTAATACTAAATCTTGACAACAAATGCAAATAATATAAAATCCTAACCAATCAAAATATTATAAGGTTAAAGATTTTAAGTTTATTAAATTACAAGCATGATAACATTCGATAAACTTCCAAGTCTCCGATATAAAGACTAAATTCATGTTAAATAATAAATCAAATCGAGAAAGTATCAAAATAAGCAAAATGAGTTATAAACTAAAGTAAATGGCATGTTCTAAACGTGAATGGAACTGAATTCTATAAGATTGAAAATGTAATATTATAATGTTAAGTAAATATATATGTATATATATAGTTTATATATAACGTATATATATAGTTTATATATACAAAAACTTTATTCCTTTCTGAAATGATTTCATAACTTAAGAAATAGAAAAGTTTAAGCGAGAATGCTATAACATCCAAATTTTAAAAGTGAATATAAAAAGTATTTAAGTCTCTGATATAGAGATTAAAGATATAAAATGCTCCAATGACATCAAATATGAGAATGATATTGAAAATTGCAATAATAATGTTCAAATAAGAATGACATTGATGATTTACAATAAGTGACATTTGAAGATTGTTACAGGAAATGGATATGAGAAGCAAGGCATGAGAAAAAAATAATGTACGAGAACTTTTAAAGAATGATATAACGATGAGCACAAACATATATGACACTAAAAGATAGTAAATCTATGTTGGGGACATGATAAGATTAGTAGATGAGTATAGTTGATGCCTAAAACCGGGTACATATCTTACCCCGTAAATGTAAGACCTAGGGTATATGTATAACCACTGCTTGGGGCCAGATACATATTTTACCTACGGTTTGGCATTCATGAGAAATTGATGAAAATGTAATTTAGCTCTGTGTGAGCACTGTGAATATGATAAGGCCTTATTATGACATTTACTTTGGGACGTGCTGGCACAACCTTTGGTAGCTAGGTCAGCACACTATTGATGACTAATTGTAATAACCTTCGGTGTGGTAATAGTACTAGCCACACTGATATCTACTTGTGCATATAGTGCAGTGCTCTAAAATTAATGCAAATATATCTAAAGATTATGGTGCTCTAAATGAATTTCTCACATCTCTTAAATTTTGATTAAATGCTATGATGAGCACCAAAGTATGAATTTCAGCATGAAAATAAGATGTCAAGTAGAAAATACGATTGGGTCATATAAGAGTGAATATGATGTGTTTGATGATAAGGAAAGCTTTTATTAAATAAAATATTTAAGCCCTTGTTAAATTATATGAAGCTTGGAGAATCTTATAAGAGATTATAACCGTTCAAGAGAAATACAAGTTTGGTAACATATAAGCTATAAGTATATATGTTATAGACATCCATATTTATTCCACAGCTCAAAAATATGGTATTAAAAAGTTATTCAAATATTTGAAATTTAAATTTTAACTTCAGAGGTTAGAGTTGTTTTAAATATTTATCTTAGGGGTGTGATAAAAGTGTAATTATCAAACGTATTTATTACAAATATTTTAAAATGTACAAAGTTTTCTTAGCCATAATGGAATCTTTAAATATTTACTTTTGAGACTTGTTATTGGGAATTCTAATGTGATGTTATTCTTGAATAGTTCTTATTTGTACTCTGTTTCACACACTGAGTATTTTCTCCAAAAATACTCACCACTCTTTTTATAAAATTTTCCAGAGTAATAGGATTTTGTGATTAGCTATTTGGAGGATACTGTGGCATATAATAAGTGAAGCAGACGTAGTGAGAACCTCAAGAGTAATGCTCTGTAGAATATTTGGTAATAGATATATTATAGTTTTGAGCAGGTTACATTCAATAAATTGTAATGTGAAACTTATGTATAAATTTGAAGGATAATTTTGGAGTGATTATTTTATAATAGATATATGTATCGATTATGTGTTTTTAAATATCATATGTTGTAAGACTTTATAATAAATAATGGAAAAGATAGAAGTATACTTGGTCTTCACAGTGCTCAAGTTAAGTAGGTAAATGGTACAACCTTTTAATAAAAGTATTAGTAGGATTGGGTGTTACAATAATTGTTTGTTGTACGATAATAAAATTTCTCTTTTAAATTCTCATTTTTAATAATTTGTTCATCACGTTCTTTGTGTTGTATATTATTCTCTTCTGAGCTTACGAGCTCGTTTCATGTTTATATATTATTTATTTTATAATATACTATCTCATCATATCATTGTATCACTCTGATACATCACTATGGATCCACGTATCATAATTCCCAGTATCTCAACTCAAAAGCCTCATACAGTCCACACTTATTGTATCTCATAATATTATTGCTCAATAAATCCATATGCATATGTTTTAACCACATATTTTGCCCAAAAAGCACCACTGAATCCATACGCTGTCCCAAAGACAGTTATCATCAGGTTGGTCAACTCACTCTCAACAGTATGCGCTTTTATGTCAATATCGCATTATCAACTTATAACAATTCAGTTTCATTATGGTTTGGAATATGTATTTTTGTATGTTTATTTTGATATTTTCTCAATTTGACTTATCATTAAACATGATTTTTGTCTTTGTATCTGAGACTTAAGAGTTTATCAAATAATCTCATACTTTTTAAATGTACAACTTATAATCGTCATCCTCATAACTTACGAGTTGATTAGAATTTTATTTTTCTGTAATTCAATTTCTTGTTCTTTTTGATAAACGGTTTCATTTTTAACCTATTTGAGTTTATTGTAGTACTTCAGATATGTACACATGTTTCTGGTTGAGATTAATTTACATCAATTTCCATTTAAGTCTGTTTAGTTGTAGGAATTGGCCACAGAGACGCCTTCTCTATACTGAGGTCCTTTGTGCCACAGAGGCGTCACCTTATTACAGAGGCACCTCCTCAGTATAAGTACTAAGGTGTCACCTTTCACTGAGGAGCCCCTTCTGTGTCTTGAGGTGTCGCCCCAGCGCACTGAGGTGTTGCCAAAGCAATCAGGCATCGCCTAATTGCATCACAAAGGCGTACTGCACTTGCAAATGACAGAACTACAACCAAAAATCCAAGTTTTCACCACCAATTGCTTCTTAAAATTCCACAACACATAATTTAACCATTCTAGCACATTCATAACGTGATAATGTGTGCATTATACTTTAAACTTATAATTACAAATAACATTTTTTTTTTCAAAAACAAACTCCAACAATTTGAATTAAAATCAAGAAAACAAACTAAAGAGAAGTCCACTCACAATATTTTAGCTTTGATATTTCTAGATTCTTAAAAGTTGAAAACCCTGGCTACAGTGTCTACTTTTCTATCTTCTCCTTCTTCTTCAAAACATCTCCTTTTTCCTTCTACCTCCTCTTCTTTTACGGTAAAACGCAGGAGCTTCTTCTTTTTTTTTTCAATCCTTTAAGTTTTAACACATTACTTATAAGTCCTTATACAACTTTCTTCTTTCAATTTCATTCTGGATCACTTCTAATTACATCCAAATTTTTAAACTCAATTTTATTCTCATTATATCCTCTAAATCAATTTTATCCAAAATAATAATACTTAATTATATTTAATTTAATTTCTTATTCTATCAAATTATTTTCGATGATACGGATATTACACAATTAACTAAAAAAAAATTCCATGTATTTTAAATTTTTTTAATAAAAATATGCACATGATCACATAACAAATATTATATAAATTTCTAAATATAATTTTAAAATTAGATAAAACTAAAATAAATTATGAAGTTGATTGAACAAAGTGGTATAATTTTTTTATGACTTTTAAAGTGAAAAATAAAAATTATTGCTATAGTCCTTCAAATATTATAAATAAATTAGTTAAATGATAAAATTTTAATTAGTTATTTTTTTGGTAGCAAAATTTTTTTCTAATATGAACCAATGTACAATAATTTAAAAATAAACATAAATAATAATTCATACTTTGGCAATTGTTACCATTAATGACAATAAACGAAATTACTCCAAATATAGTTTTAAAATATTTGTCATTTGACTAATTTATTTATAATATTTGAAGAACAATAGCAATAATTTTAGGTTTTCACCTTAAAAATTATAAAAAAAATTAGACTACTTTATTCAATCAGCTTCATAATTTATTTTAGTTTTATCTAATTTTGAAATTATATTTAGAAATCCACATAATTTTTTTTATGTGATCATGTGTATATTTTTATTAAAAAAATTATTCAAATATTCATAAAAATATATTTAAATTATATGAAAAAAAATTATTTGATTGTGATCCCAATTTATTGAAATAATAAATAAAATTAAGTGGTTATGATGAAATTTAATGTAACAATTATAATTGAACTAAAACAAATAAAAAAAAGAAAATATTTGCAAAGAAAATAAAAGTTAATGATAGATTTGCAACATGTATACAATTAATAATTTATATATCAGAAAAATAATTTACACATGTATGTCATGTCAGTGTGGACACATATTATTTTGACCGTAGATAGATTTGCAACAAATTGAAAAGTTCATATATCAATTCGCCACAATTTTCAAATTTAGATAGATTGGAAAAAATGATTATTGTTCATGGTGTGTGTGTGTGTGTATATATATATATATATATATATATATATATAAGTGAAAAAATTTTAATTTTTAATAATTTCACTTAATTGTTAGAATTTAGTAAAAGTGTCACAATTTAAATAATTTTTTATATAATTTTAACACAAGTGTTAAATTTGGTCAATCCATCAATAGAATTCTCAATTCAAATATAAAATTACCAAAGTTTTTCACCACTAACCCACCATTTTTAGATATTTATTATTGCAAAGGTTTTTTTTTTTGCGTGGCTAAAAATTAGCTGGTTGTTTTTCATATTTTTAATTATATAAATTATGATAATGGAGTTAAATTGCAAAAAGATGTTAAATTTAGTTGCTAACAAAATATAAATTTTATAGTAAAAAATTTTAATTATTGGATGCAAAAATATTATTTTATAGCAAATAAGAACTTATCTATTTAAATTTTTATCTTATAAGTTAATTAATTGTAGCATTATCTTTCTGTAATCAAAAATTATTAATTTCTATCTAATAATAGAAAAAAAAAAATACTTTTTTATTGTTTATTTTAATGTGGGATTTGAGAATTGTTTAAATTTTACATATAATTTTTTTAATTAGCTATGATTTTAATCTTTGCAACTAAACTTTTATGTAACTAGCTGCAAATTTATTTATTGTTGTGACTAATAATATTTATTAGCTATATCTATACTATATATAAAAGTACGAATATATGAATAGACATAAAATATTTTTGAACGAAAAAGGACATATATATTTTATGTATTGACAAAAATAGTATTGATTTAGTTTTTAAAGTTTTTTAAACTATTGAAGATGGTTTTAGTTTATATTTTACCTGTTCTTATCTTTTAAATTATAAAATTTACAACGAAATATGTTATTTTATATATTAATTCAGTTTTTAAAATTTTTAAAATTGATAAAGATAAATTAATTTTTATTTTATTTTATCCTTTTCTTACAAATTTTAAACTTTATAACAATAGCTATATTCTTTTAAACGTAACTCCTTTCCTTCAAATGGTCTTGCATCTTTCTTCAAAATTGAATGTCATGAGAAAGTAATTGATTTTATTGATGGTCTCTATTTTGTCATGTATGGTATCTAGATCAACATAAAGCAAAAGTTGTTGAATTATCCAAGTTTGGTTGCCCGGTAAGTAGCTATTACTTCATTTTGTTCAATCATTGAGTTTGTTGTTTGCATTTCTTTTAATAGTTTTTTCTTCAAATTAGTTGGTAACAGTAAACGAACCTATAAAACGTGCATGCATCCATGGAGTATAATTTTGAGACTACTACTTATCTTTTTTCTTACGTTTTTTTTTTTTTTTTTTTTGTCAATTATATGATGTTGTCTATTGTATGAAGTAAAAGGCGGAAAGAAGAGAAAAAATGTCAGTATAAAAATTATTTGAATCATTATTTTTTTCTCTTGAAGGTAAAATTTTATAGCTCGACATAGTGGATAAGGTACTTTATTCACAATAGCTTAGAAAAGAATGAGACTGCTGCAAAAAAGTTCAAGCAACCTTCAGTAAATAGATCATATGAGTCAAGCTACCAAGTTTTTCATCTCAAATCATATCATTGAGAATATTTCTACATTTTGTATACTCTCTCTTGATCAAAATCATGCCAATAAGCATCCTAAGTACCTATAGAGCAAATTTTTTTAAAAAAAAAAAAATTTATTATTCATATTTTTATATAGATATTTTGATTTTGATTATTCACTACAAAATTGAGTTTATATGATTTAAATTCTGTAATTCATACATGTTTTTGTGCTCCAACTGCTGTTTCTTCTTGTAATCAATAACATTTATGCTCATATTCAAATGATCAATTATAGCTATTTATAAATGAATATTATTATTTAAAAAAGAATTCTTATATTTTCAACTATTTGTATATATCATTTTTAATTTATATATGATTTATGACTTATAAATTAAAAAAAATTAAATATAATAAAAATTCCGTATTTGAATATATAAAAGTTTAAATATTAACATTTAAATATATAATATTTTTATTTTTAAAATAAATATATACTAGACGCAACTTATTTTTTCAAAATGATCATTTTCAGGTATTTGTATATTTATTTAAAAGTGTTTGGCATTAAAAATATTAAAATATTTTTAATATTTATCTTTTTCATGGAATATCCTTTTGCACATGAATCTTAAATATTTTGTAATTCTTCCATTCTTTTCTCTTATCCAAATCCATGATTTTCTTGAAAGTATTATCAAAATGCTCATTTTGGCTTATGCTATGTAACTAAAAAAACAATAATAGTAAAATTGCTCACAGATAGACTAATATTTCTTGCTTTGTTCACTAATAATATATAAAAGTATATTGTTTTATTCACTGGTTTTGTTCAATATATATCAAAAAAATACAAGTGATAGTGTCCAATCACATTTTCAAATACAGAGGTGATTTTAAAAGATATATGTTGTGTAAATAATTATTAATTTCACTTTTCAAAGATTATATAATTTATGGTTAATGATAAAAATGTATATTTTTGTTAAGTAAATTTTTAATTTTATATGTATTTTACTAATCTATACTATACTTGTAACATCACTATCTATCATCAATTCTACTAGTATACTTAACTAATGAATCAATGATAGGAGAGATATTACCTCAACTACCAGAAAAAAAAAAATCTCTTAACAACATATAATCAAATATATGTATTTCTAATATAAAACCACCAATAATGTTAATACCTTAAATTGATAATATCCATGCATCTTAATCATTCTAAAATCAAAATCTGGTGGTAAGAAAATATA
>CATIWO010311537.1:0-17903 GCA_949673435.1 Macaranga tanarius
TAAAGATGAGAGCATGTCTACTTCAGTAGATGAACAAAAACCTTCTTTTTCTTGTGACTTTGGCTGAGTAAGGTTTCATGCGCCGGTCAATTTGAACCTTATGGGTCAATAACCCAATCTATCTACCATCAATATATTAAATTGGGTGTGGTCGCCTTAGAGATTAGGGCGCTTATAAAATAATTATACGTAGTTACTAAACATAATTACTTAGTCAAACTAAGGTTGCCCATTTATGTGGATTATTTTTTGGATTTTCACAGATCATAAAATGTGTCAAATTAAGGTGACTATATATATGTATACAACCAAAGACTGAGGTGTTGTTTGTACAAATCCATGATCGTCCTGTTTCCTATAATGTTGATTTGTTGGGTTGTCTAGAATGAATTATAGAGTTTCAAACTAACGGCTACCAATTTTTTTTCACAGTAAATACTTTATAATCAATGAAATATTATTAATAACAATATCTATGAGTTTAAATAGCAACAAAATTTAAATTTATTTAAATAAAATTTTGAATTCAAGTCTCATGTATGAAAAAAAAATAAATGTTAAAAGAGTTTTATTCTTTTATAAGATACACATATCTCGAACTCTCGAAGGGTAGGAATTGTAGCTATCTGATACTGGAAATATTATGTAAAAAAATAAATAAATAAATAAATAAAATTTTATTTGTCAAACAAGAAAAATAAAAATTGAAAAGACATCTTAATTTTAAAATTTGGATTTTCAATTAACATTTTTTTCTTGCGTCTCTCTTATATGAACTGGATTCATGCAACGATGATTAAATTTATCGAAAAAAATAAAATAATATTTTTATGAATATATTATGGAACGGCTTATATCAGGACATTTCGTATAGAAATAAGGTATAGTGTGGAGATTATAGAACCAAAAACCAAAACTAGAAGAAAAGAAAACGTAGAAGCCAAAAATTAATAATAAAAAATGGCCTCACCTCACCTCACCTCCCACTACTACTGCTTGACCATCTCATGCACAATGAAGAATTAACTTATTGCATGAAAGTGACGCGAAACATCCCATGTGATTCGAATGTTTCTGCATCTGACATCAAAATCGACCCTACGAGAAGATTGCAAAGTGAAAGTTGCCCACCTTACAAAAATTAATGTATATATGTATGCTACATAGCATGGATATAAATATGGAAATACGGGAATGGAAATATAGAAAAAAAAAAAAAGTTTCTAATTGAAATATTTATATTGTAACTGAAGTGTTTAAAAAATATTTGATACGAAAAAATGGAAACTTGAATATGAAAAAACATCTAGTAATTAAAATTAAATGTCCGTGTATCATAGTATGTATATGTGCACATGCATGGTCACAGTTGCTTCTTAGCTGGTTTCTCTTTTGGAGGGTAATAAATATATGGCAACTTGTGTACATATGGGTAAGCAAGTGATGTTTTAATAACACTTCAACTGTTGTAGAAGGTTGGTGCTTGGTAGCGACGGTTCTGTTGTGTTTTGTGAATCTTCGTAGAAGGAGATCAAATGAGTATTAATGGATAGGATCGATAATGGTACGTGCTATTTGATCACTTGTTTTCTTCGAAAATGACTTATACATCAGTTTGAACCACATACATTTATACACCATGTTTTTTTTTTTTTTTTCTTATTGTTCAGTGGGTAGAGATTTAGAATAATGTAGTAATTTTTCTTTTTATATCTTGTAGTTCTTTATTATTTTTTTTGAAAGAAAAATGTAAATATAAAATAGTGTACTTCAAAATAGTCTCCGTTAATGTACCTGTTGACTTAATGACATTGTTATTATTTATAAATGGATTAAAAAAAATGATTTATCAATGTAAAGTAGCTGGTCAAACCCTTTTTATTTTGTTACTTAGATACATAAATCCCTTCATTAATTAATGCATACAAACTCAAAAAACCATAAACTGGCGTTGATTATTTTTTTATTAAATATTAATTTTTTATTAGTAGATAGTTCAGATAAATTAAATATTCATAAATTATATGATAAGAGATCATTTATTTAAATTAAATAAAAATTAATTTCACATATCAATAATAGCACAATTTAAATTCTACATTTTATTATTTTTTAAGTAACAAAATGTTACAATATTTATAAAACTCAATCAGATCAAGTGGTTCAATTAATTAAAAATTTAATCAAACATAACTAAATACAAGATTATATTAATATATTATTTATAAATAAATATATAACATTTAATCATTAAATACTTAAATTATTAAATATTTTTTATTTATATATTATGTTAAATCAATCAAATTATATAATTTAATTTATCAATATGATAATTGATTAAATTTTTTATTCAACTTTAAAAACATTAAGAAGCTATCATTAATTGCTTCAACTTTGCACTAAAGAAAAAAATAAATAGTAGCAATAATTTTCAATGCATCTCTTTCTCTTTGCTCACATGAAATGTAATCATAAACATTTAGGACGGTCGAAATTCGAGAATGACGTGTAGCCATAATCAGCCGCAACCTGAGGTCAAACCCGTGGATATGGTCCGTAATCACCGTTGATTATAAACAAAAATGTTTGGTCAACAGATTGAATGTAGGAAAGCACGCCACGTATGTGAATTACGCACTTGCAGTGCAACATGGGGAGTCTCACCAACATTTAATACTGATTTTTTTTTTTTTTTATGATCCTTATAATTAATATTAAATGAGTATAGTACACTGTATTAGGTTCCATTGTTCATTCAAGTTATCAAGTCCATGTACATGCCCACCATTTTTTAATGTTTTGGTGTAGTTTTTTTTTTTGAATTTACCTAAGTACCCATGTCTTAGCTAATTTAATTAATTAGAGGTTTTCTTTAATATATGATTTATAACATTTCAAAAATAAAAATCTAATCAAATTACTTTTTTTTTTTGGCTAAAACTTGATATATTGTAGTTGACATTAGTAAAAAGTTTAAAAAATCAAATGTATTGTCATCAATTTCTCATTTTGTGGAGGATATGAAAGCTAGTTCACCTATGATTATGATATGATAGGTTCACATAGGATGGTACGTAGTGAGCTTGATGTATCAAGTCTATGATTTTCTATCCAATTGAAAAAGAAGTCTTTTTTTTTTTAAAAAAAAAAAACTTGAAGCTATTTAAAACAATTAAAAATCATAAGGAAAACATTTACATATAGTTCGATTTCGGAATAATATAATAAATTCATCAATTTTTTATATGAAATAAAAAATTTTAAATTGAACTCAAAATATTAAAATATCTTAAAAGAGGTTTCGTGGCAATTGAAGAACAATTGATATTCAGTTTTAGATATATCATAAAAAGGCCGTTATAAAAAAAAAAAAAAAAAAAAAAATTCATTAATTCATTTTTATGTCATCGTTTATAATTACACTCGAGTACTCAACTTGGCTTGTAGAACTAAAATTATGTTAACTCATAACAAAATCATGAGTTCAATATATATATCATATATGTCACATCTCCTGATCTCCATTTCCCTTGACATGTATCATAGTGTGAACGCAATGGAAAACTCATTTCAAAAAAAAAAAAAAAA
Source organism: Macaranga tanarius (assembly GCA_949673435.1). NCBI lineage: Eukaryota > Viridiplantae > Streptophyta > Magnoliopsida > Malpighiales > Euphorbiaceae > Macaranga > Macaranga tanarius. The sequence goes on from CATIWO010311537.1 coordinate 3,592, forward strand.
AAAACAACAACAACAACAAAGGATACCTTAGTCAATTAAACTAGCCAGCCACTCCAGGACAATGACAACTAATTAGCTAGAAAGCATTGACTTATCAACCTCAATCACTAATAAACTTTACACGATTAATCCGCCTATTAAACAGTACACTGCACCACCCAACAACACCATCCTATCACCATCATCTTCGCACTCACTCCTTCGTTATTCACACTCACATAAGCACTTATTAAGGTTCTTATTTTTTCATCGCATCCAACAACATTCAGATTTTTAATACATATATTAAATATTAATATTTTATTTTTTTTAATAAAAATAAAATATAAATTCACAATGAAAAAATTATCTAACAATTATTTTTATTTAAAAATATTGTAAGGTGCAAAGTTTAAATGTTTAAATGTTACTGCCATCAATTTATATAATTATTTTCATCTAATTTTTTTTTAAAAAAAATATTATCTCTTATTAATCTAGTTCATAATTATTAACCAAAAATTTTTCTCTCTTCACCTACTTGTGCTCTCGCCTCTCTCTACTGGTTCTTCTTCTTCAGTTTTAGTCTTTAGTTTTGGGTGGTTTTTTTGGCCAAAAAGTAAAAAAAAAAACACCCAAAATACCTTTTTTTATTTTAATTTTTCTAAGTAAATAATATTTGAGATTTAATTTCAAAATAGTGTGAATTTTATCCCATTACATAGTTATTTTGTAATAGTTATGTATTTAGTTTAAAAATAGTTTTTCACTCTATAGGAGAAATCAATAGAGATCCATATCTGAGCTCAAGCTTCAAACTTAAAGGGTGTCTCCACCTCCTCACATCAGATAGGAGTAGAACTGTGTGTATTTGTAGTTGAGCACACGTTAAGTTTATGGAAGGTACATGCTTCTAGTTTGGTTGTGGACTTTTGTGCTTTATTGTTTTAGATTTCTTAGACTATTTGTTTTAGTTTTTGAATCTAATTTTAGTTAGGAAAATGTACCGCGACGCCTACCATTATCTCGCGGGGGTATTTTGCCCCCTGCGATTTTTATATAATAAATATATAAAAAAATAAAAAATAAAAAAATATAATATAATATATGAGTTTGTAAATTATGATACGACAAGTTCACCCAGTTCTTTTTTATATTTTAGATTTTGTCAATTTAATTAATTAAATAATTAAAATATATATTTTTTATTATTAAATAATTTTTATATTATACAATAAATAAATAAATATAATATATGAGTTTATAAATTATGACACGACGAGTTCACCCAATTTTTTTTAGGTTTTGAATTTTATCAATTTATTTAATTAAATAATTAAAAAATATATATTTTTAATGATTAATTAATTTTTTATTTTAAAAAATAATAAGGGCAAATTGGTATTTGGCAGAAAAGACTTTTTGTAAGTCTTTTCTGCCAAATGACCGCGATACATATCTCGCACAAAAATATGTATCGCCGTCCTTTTAGTTAATAGATTTGGTTATATCTATTGTTATATTCTTATAATATCTTGTATTTTTTCTCTTTAATGACATCCTTTAAATGTTCTCTGATAAAAAAAATCTAGTTCATTAATATTTAAATTAAATGAATAAAAATAAACACTTATTTAAATATAATAAATCCCAATAAGAATAATTTTTTGGCACTTACATCTGCCCCACATTTCTTGATGCTGACGGCTCGCAACCGCCCACGTTTTAACACCACCCCTACTTCACACCCTGCTTAATACACATGCTCTCTTGCACTCAACTCTCCCCCACCTCTTCTCTTCTTGTCTCTTCTCTTATGCATATTTGAATACATAGTTTATGTTCTCCGCTATTGATCACCAAATGATGTTGCAGTGCCCTCATGATCCTAGGCCTTTCCCAATGGAGAGAAAATGGAACACCAGTGCCCATGTTGAACTTGCTCCTAATTGTCCTCGTTGTGCCTCTTCCAATACTAAATTTTGTTATTACAACAACTATAGCTTGTCTCAGCCTAGATATTTTTGTAAAGGTTGTAGACGTTATTGGACTAAAGGTGGTTCTTTAAGAAATGTTCCTGTTGGTGGTGGTTGTCGTAAAAGTCGCAGAGCCAAGTCTTCTTCTTCTTCTCGTGGCGCTGTTTCAATGAACTATGGAAAGAATTCTAATGGTTCCTTTAGCAATAGTGTAGACTTGATGGTTCAAGAAAGTGGAAGCAATCATAATGGTTCTGAAATTGATCTTGCGGTTGTTTTCGCCAAGTTCTTGAACGAAGAATCAAGCTTTCGACCTGAAGTTATTGGACAAGAATTGCCTGACGAGCCTAGTGATCAAGAATTGGTTAGTGTGACCAATTCTTTAAGTCCTCCTGACAGTGATCATGCAGCCATCGCATGCCAGGACCTGAACGATGACCAGATCCAAGAATCTAATTACTTACAAGAAGGGTTGCTTGTAGCTGGAAATCAAAATCAGCTTCAAGAAGATCAAAAAAGATTTCAAGAAATGATCATGGAAGGCCAAGACATGAATGAATTTGGATTGCAAACTTTGCTTGACGACGAATTGGTGCAGGATGCATTGTGGTCTGATGCTGCAGCTGAAACATCTTTGTCAAACGTTAAATTGCAATTACCAAGTGATCATCAGGTACAACCACAAGAATTTGATTCATTTTCAGTGGATGATCAACTAAAGATTTCAGCAAATCTTATGAGTGATAATTATGCTTGGAGTGCATTCGATCTCTCTGCAGGGTTTGAGGTTTTTTCAAGGCCTTAGCTCTATAATTTATTAACAGAAATTTTCTTCTACTATATAAATATATTTTATACTTGATTTGTTGCTTTCCTATGAAAATTAATAATCATGGTATATAGATAGATTAAAGATAGTGCAATAAAATGATATATGCAAGTGTTCTCTTTTTGTCATTGATCAATTTGGTTTGTGGCCAAGAAAGTAATAAGATTAAAAAACATCACTTCTAATATGGTTGGAAGTTGGAATTTTATTCATATATTCTTTATTTTGCTTCATTTTTTATAGCAATAACCATGATTAGCTTTTGCACTAATTACATCTCCTTTAATTTAACAAAAGAGAAAAATGTGTATAAATTTAATTTGATAATTTGAACTGTTCTAAAATGAACTTTCCTACTTCAGACATATATGGGGCAGTGAATGAGTAGATAAATAATAGATATTTTATACTAAAATATTAGCTAATTGACGCACAATTTAATTAATCATTGATTTTCAATAATTTGACTTGCACCCACAAAAAATAGGTTAAATTTTTTTTTTCAAAGATATCACTAATGGGATGGGACATGGCCTAAGATATTCTGGCTACAATGGATGATCATATTGTTGGGAATCGAATATATAGTAATTATCATTGGAAACGGTCTTAATTTAAGAATAAATGTTTTTGCAAGCAGTAGGTGTGGTGTAGTGGGGATGGAATTAGTCCATTTTCATTGAAGATTTGTAGAAGATATTGGATTGTGATAAAGAGTTGGAATTAGTCTATTCACTGATATTAATGGCTATCACATGCCGTGGCTTGGAGTTTCACATGTCATCATATCTGTTCTTAGGCCATTTCTAAGCGTATAAAATGGATTTTGTTAATTTTGCAATCCAAGCAATCATATGATATTCAACTTTTTGAGTATAGGCTTCCTAAAAGATTTGCTGCATACCCTCAGCTTTATTGGGGAATAGCTCTAAAATGGAAGTTGCTGCCTCCACAAGTTTCTCCATATTTACAAACTAATTACTGTACTACAAATATAGGCCATAATACCTGTGACATATAGTGGTTTAACCATATTTTCTTCAAATAAATTATAAGGTGTTCACCTGATTTTAAAAAAGGAAGTACTATCTTCTATTGTACAATTCATGAATACTCATATCATTGATCTCTTTATTAATTGAAAAAGGCACAATTATATATATACTTGGAAAAAATTAGCAATTACAAGTAATTACTGAATTTCTCTTGTACGTAAATTCTAATAAGCTAAAAGTCTTCAGGAAATTTATGTCCAAGCAAGTTACCTTGGCTGTTTATTAAGTGCCTTTCATTTGCATAATTATATGGAGATTGGACTATATATACACAATTTGTTTAGTCTTTTCCTCAGGCTAATGCTGCCTTCTAAACCAAGTTGAACCATGGATGCCATGGCCAATTAGGACCTGGATAGATATTTTGCTATATGCTATGATAGAAGTATATGTATGTGTGTGTGTATATATATATATCTTAATTACTTCTCTAGCTCCAAAGGACCTTTGGACAGAAACCTACCTATATTGGTTTACACACACTTTTTTGGTACTTTTTTACTTCACAAATAAAAGAAGTTATGCATAAATAGTCAAAAGCTCTAAAAACAGGCCAAATTGATGTTACCACAAAATGATTCACAGGATTATATATATTCCAATAAAGAAAAGGGTATAATTTAAAGATAAAATCATGAAATTAATAATGCAAAATGCTATTTTAAGAATATTGCTATAGTTCTTTATGAAAAACAAAAATCACAAACTACTAGTTAGAATGTATATATTGTGTATCTTAATAGCATTTTGAGTTCTATTAAAAAATTTTATCTCATAAATCACCAATAGTTACAGCTAAACCTCCTCAAAGATTAGAGAGCACATCAAGAGAAATGATTTAGGATTAATATAATACAATATTCTCAAAAGTAATTAATGTATACAACATTGTCAAAAATAGAGTAAAACATATGTCCCCATGAGTCTCGCTCAATTATTTGCAAGTGAACCTATAATGCATTTTTTACCCAAAAAAAAAAAAAAAAAATGAAACGTACAATGAATTTGATTCAATCCGAGACTTGCTGGCCCAAGATGATTTGATAAAAAATGAAACGTACAATGAATTTGATTCAATCCGAGACTTGCTGGCCCAAGATGATTTGATTTTGTTAATTGGGTTAAAATTTTAATTTCTTAGCAGGTTTCTTTTCACATCACGTGTGTGTATATATATATATATATATGACATCGAATAGGTAAGAAAAATATACACAAATACCCTTTTTTAAAATTTTTTTAAAAAAAATATCTCAAATTTTTAGAAATTACTTTTATGTCCCTTTTTATTTCCATGCATGCCCTTTCTATTCTTTTTTATTTTCTTCCATGTCATTTCTTATTCATTCTCTTTCTTATCTTGTTTTTTCTTTTCTTCTCTTGTTTCTTTTTTTTTTATTTTCTTTTTTTTTATTTCTATTTTTTTATAATCTTCTTCTTTTTTTTCTTATTTTTTTTTTATTTTCTTCTAATTTTTTTTCTTATTGTTTTTTATATTTTTTTAAATGTTCTCCTTATTTTTTTCTTTGTCTTCTTTTTTTTTATATATATTTTTTTCTTTTTTTACTAAAAATAAAAATATATCAATATGTTATTCCCTTTTTTATTTTTACCATCCCCTTCTTTTTTTTCTTTTTTTTTTCTTCTCTCTTTATTTTGTTATATTTTTTTTAATTTTTTCTTTGGTCTCCTTATTTTTTCCCTCATATCCTTTATTTTTCCCTTTTCCTCTTTTTTTTCAGTATTTTTTTTGAAATTGAACAAAAATGTAAGAAATTGTTTGATATAAAAAAAATAAACTAAGTATACGAAAACAATATATAAAAAAATAAACTAGTATTAAAAAAATATATATGAAAAATAGGACAAACCCAAAATATATATAAGGAAAGGCCATAAAATTGTAATAGACTATTTCATATGCAGAAAATAAAATAAAAGTATTCAAAATTTCACCGTTTTATATACAAAAAAAAACTAAAAGCATTGAAAATTTTATTGATTAGTGTTATTCATTAATCTTATAGAATTGTAGCAGACTGTTTCATATATAGAAAATAAATGAAAAATATTCAAAATTTTACTGCTTCATATACGAAAAATAAACTAAACGTATTCAAAATTGCAACCATTTCATTCCTATTCCAACTTCTCTTCATGTATTTCCTCATGGTTACTATCACAACGGAATAAAACATAATAATTCTAGCTAGGTTGACTATTGATGAGTGTTTAGGTAAAAAAAAAACTTATTTGACAAAAAAATTTAATGTCAACTCACTTGAATAATATAAGTATTATTATTATACATCACTTGCATACCATTTTTTTTTAATTATGTATATAAATTGTTTGATATACATAATATGAATAAAAAATATTTGAAATTAAATGAAACTAAATTATTAAATATATTTTTGAAAAAATAAGAGACACTTAATAGTTTGTTGAGGCTGCTAAGTCTGTTAGCGTTGTTGCTTTATGGTTTATTAGTTTATTAATTTCATTTTGGTTGCTTTTTAGTTGCTTTTTTGTTTCTGATATTATTTGTTATGATTGTATTTTTTTTTTAGGGTGATAATATTATGTTTAATGATAAGAGTGATTTTGAGTGTTGTGGAAGACTTAAGCCGAATGACAAAGACAAATTTGAAGTGATTCTTGTTTATTAGTTTTATTTTGGTTGTTTTTTGTTTGATTTTTGGTTTCTGAAATTATTTTTTATGACTGTATATTTTTATGGTGATAATATTATGTTTAATGATAAGGGTAATTTTGAGTGTCGTGGAAGACTTAAGTCGAAGAACAAAGACAAACTAACTGAAAATCTGTTGACGTTATTGTTGAGATAGGAAGTGATTCTTGTTTGGTATATGTTATTTATACTACGAATTTATTTTTGTATCTTAATGGTTTATTTTTGGTTTCTGATTTTATTTGTGATTTATTTTTTTTTTATTTTAGGACAAAAAGAATATGGAAAACGATTCAATTGATGTTTCTAATGTTATCAATAATGTAGTTAGAGCTGTTGAAACTATGAGTGGTGAACTTGTATTTTTTTTTTTTTTTGATTTTGTATTAATTGAGTTTATTAGTTTTGTTTTGGTTGCTTTTTGGTTGATTTTTAGTTTCTGATATTCTTTTGTATGATTGTTTTTATTTTTGGTTTGTATTAGTTGAGTTTATTAGTTTCATTGATTGCTTTTTGGTTGATTTTTAGTTTTTGATATTATTTTTTATGACTTTATTTTTTAGGGTGATAATATTATGTTTAATGATAAAGGTGATTTTGAGTGTCATGGAAGACTTAAGCCAATGGACAAAGGAAAATTTGAAGTTATTCTTTAATTTTGAGTATAGTTATATGAGATTTATTGATTAGTTTCTAAAAGTATACCAATTATATATTGTAATATATGTATTGTTGCTTTATTTATATTTGTTGTGAATACATTAATTTTTCAGTAATGATTTGTAATTAGATTTTTAAAAATTTTAAAATATAGAAGGTAAACTAGTTTATTAATGTTATTTATTAATATGAATGTAAATATAAGCGAGTTTCATATACGGATTAGAAACATAAAGTAAACTAAAAGTATTCAATATTACATTGGTTAATATTTATAGAAAAAATGAATAAAAAATATTTGAAATTAAATGAAACTAAAAAATTAAATATATTTTTGAAAAAATAAGAGACACTTAATAGTTTGTTGAGGCTGCTAAATTTGTTGGCGTTGTTGCTTTATGGTTTATTAATTTATTAGTTTCATTTTGGTTGCTTTTTAGTTGATTTTTGATTTTTTGATATGCTTTTATATGATTGTTTTTATTTTTGATTTGTATTAGTTTAGTTTATTAGTTTCATTTTCGATTGCTTTTTGGTTTCCGATATTCTTTTGTATAGTTGTTTTTGTTTTTGATTTATATTAGTTTAGTTTATTAGTTTTATTTTGGTTATTTTTTGGTTGATTTTTGGTTTCTGATATTATTTTTTATGACTATATTTTTTAGGGTGATAATATTATGTTTAATTATAAGAGTGATTTTGAGTGTTGTGGAAGATTTAAGTCGAAGGACAAAGACAAACTAACTGAAAAGTCTGTTGGCGTTGTTGTTGAGATAGGAAGTGATTCTTGTTTGGTATATGTTATTTATACTACAAATTTATTTTTGTATCTTTATGGTTTATTTTTGGTTTCTGATTTTATTTGTGATTTGTTGTTTTTAAGTTATGATAAAAAGAATATAGAAGACGATTCAATTGATGTTGCTAATGTTATCAGTAATGTAGTTAGAGTTGTTGGAGCTATGAGTGGTGAACTTGTATTTTTTTTTTTTTTTTTATTTGTATTAATTGAGTTTATTAGTTTCGTTTTGATTGCTTTTTGATTGCTTTTTGGTTTCTGATATTCTTTTATATGATTGTTTTTATTTTTGATTTGTATTAGCTGAGTTTATTAGTTTCATTTTGGTTGCTTTTTGGTTTCTGATATTATTTTTTATGACTGTATTTTTAGGGTGATAATATTTTGTTTAATGATAAAGATGATTTTGAGTGTCGTTGAAGACTTAAGCCGAAGAACAAAAGCAAATTTGAAGTTATTTTTTGATTTTGAGTACAGTTATATTATATTTATTGATTAGTTTCTAAAAGTATACTAATTGTATATTATAATATATGTACCATTGTTTTATTTATATTTGTTATGAATGTATTAATTTTTCAGTAATAATTTGTAATTAAATTTTTAAAAATTTAAAAATATAGAAGGTCAAATAGTTGATTAATATTATTTATTAATATGAATATAAATATAAGCGAGTTTCATATATGGATTAGAAACATAAAGTAAACTAAAAGTATAAATGAGTGTCACAACAATATGTAATAATTTAATAATATTAGATTAATAAATTTTTGTAAATAATATTATTTTATTTGATGCTAAATAATAGAATTTCGAAAGTAATTGAATATGGAAGTGGCAATTGACTTGTGTACATATTTATTTTAGAATTTAGCTTTTTGACATAACGCACTAGGATTCAATGTGTGTATAAGCGTTTTAAAAAAAAAATTTGCCAATTCCAAATAAATTATTTACACCCAGCGATCAAAATTTTTTCAAGGGCAAAATAGAAGGCATCCATTAACTATCAGAAACAGAATCATCCGAAGTTACATCAGCCACATAAAGAGGAAACTCCTCTAACATGAACACCTCATTATCTAAGGTGAGAGCCCAGCTTCCTATAGCATGAGCAGCTTTATTTGCACAACGATAACCGGACCCAGACCCACCTCCAAAACCAAAGCCACTGCCTCCGTTCCCACCATCTCCTCCACCTCTCCCACCACCACTTCCACCAAAGCTTCCTCCACTAGCGTCCCTGCCAGATTCACTACCAAACCCAAAACCAGAGCCAGACCCCTCACCCCCCTAACGACTTCCACTGGTACCACCTCCACCACCGCCTCCTCCAATGCGTCCACAAATAATAGTAGGTGCTGGTGAGGGAGGATATCTCATCACTGGAAGAGAAGAAAACAGCGGCAAATTTTTTTTTTTTACAAAAGAAAACATTGGCGTTTTTAGGGCAGGCAGGTAATTATTTTTGGGTGTAGGGATCCGCGCGTATTTAGATATTTTTGTTATTAAGTTGTGTTTTCGGAGCACTCAGGTAAAGATCTCTAACGAATTCGCAAAATATAGCCAAGAACCAACAAAAAGCCCAAAATTTCGACCGAAACTGAAAATGGAAATCATGGATATGCACTTTCCATGGCTTCAATGTTGTGAACAAAAATAATTATCAGTTTACATTCTTAATACATTCCAAAGCCAAGAGCTAGTCTCAAAAAACCCGTAGGTACACCTCAAAAGGTTACAGCAGTAGAATCTACCACCTGCTGTCAGAAGTGAAGAAAACACTCTCCACCATATAATTAAGAAGTGAACAATTTTAATCTTCAAGCTCAATAATTTTAACCACGGATGCATCTCCAACTTTCTGGCAAACAACTACTCTGTCATGCGATTTTATAACTCCAGAGGACTTTCCATGATCCAGAGCAACCTTCAAGACTGACTCATTTGTTGCACTTGTTGATTCAGCCTGCAAGGCCACAAAGGATACCCGATTTCAATATTTTAGCCAACAAATGCCACAATATATCATCAGTTTGTTCTCCCATGAAATGAGAAAAATAAGACCATCACTCCAGGGTGATCACAGAACATCTCAACTAGAACCACTACAGAGTTCCTCAAATGAAGACAAGACCAGTTATAACCAAAAAGAAGAAGCGCATGTCATTGAAGCAATCCTTGATGTAGAAAATTGTACCTTGACCAGACAACTTGTAGTCTGGCCCAGCCTCACATAACAACAAAAAAGGGGCAGAAAGAAACAAGACTTTTAATCAGTAACTGGTAACAGGTGCTGATGTGTTGTTTCAACAAAGGTCAAAAGGCGATTCATATTGTGTGATGGATGAAGAATACAATAATGAGTGTAAACCAAGTTGTTACTAAATATAATAAATTAATAAACTTACAGGGTGTCGTGGATCAGCAAGCATGGGGAAGAGACCTCTGACAATAAGTGATTGCCTTGCCTGAACATTAATATGCAGTTGACAAAGTACCATTAGCCTCACAGGGGTGGTATGAAGTAGAAGAGCCACAAAAGTCTTTAGAGTTTTACAGATATTAACAGGAAACAGGCAGACAGTGTAGAAAATGCAATGATAAAAACACAATTATTTGGTCAAACAGTATCCTTGTATTAAAATCAAAAAGATGCTTTGCTATTTCATGAAAAGAATGCAGCATTTGGACCACAATCATCTTGTTTTGTCACTTTGTTAATCTCAAGAACATGAAAGTTGGAAGTTAAATCAATTTAAAAAACAAAAAACACAACTCCACTTCAGTAAGTACAATATATGAGTCCAGAGCATACTTCAAAGGCTCCACTGAAGCTCCACTTCAGCTGATTTGTCTTAAGGCGGGGGATGACAACAGAGAGAACTGGCATCGTTGGCCTATACTTGGCAATCAATCTGCAAATATATTTTGAAGTTTTGCAGAGAGTGGTCAACAAGAATGTTGAATGTGAAAATAAAAATTACCTTGATAATTATTATCACAAATTCAATTGACCAAGTCTGCTAAACTTGTACACAAAAAGCTAAGGAGGATGAAAGAAAAATACCTTGCTGCTCTTCCTGATGAAGTGAAGCAAATAATGACAGATGCCTTTACCTTAATAGCTGCTCGAACCTGGGCAAAATTTAATGACGATAATTAGAAAACAAACTTTGAAATAGAGTCAGGAGGAAGTTATCTGATAATGTATAATTAAATGCAATTGGAAAAGCAACAATACCGCAGTAGAAGCAATAGATTCCAAGTGGGTCATCGGCTCTCCAACATATTTTACTGTTTTCTTGAAATACAAGTCTTGGTTAAAAACTTTCTCTGCCTGCCCAAAGTATGACAAAAAGATAAAAAACTTGATGGAAGACATGAAAATGGTCCAAAAAAATTTAATTGCTTCAAAGACTAGGGAATTTATTCTTCTCTCTCTTCTTTTTTTCAAAATTGCATTGATTGTCTAAAACAAAAAGGGAACTTGCTAAATGATATTTGCCTCTTAATACACACAGGGAAATATTATGCACACAGGCAATGAGTACTGAAAGAAACGCTGGTAAAATCTCCTTGTTTTCTTTTGCCACTAGGTATAACAGATGACAAAATACATACATCCAAATCCAACCTGCTGATGTTTGAGGTTTTGACACATTATAATGACCATCACATTTATCCAAACATTCATTTAGAATTATTCAAGCCTTCTAGAAATCACCCAAGGTTCACATACTGGTAAGCGTTGACAGTAGCTCCCATATAAGAGAATAGATTCACTTGGTAAAGAGGGAATCTTTTACCAGTATCTGTAGAACAGCTTTAAAGAATTTATTTCCTAAAACAATTACGAGTATCCAAGAGCAGCTAAACTGTGAAGCTTATAAAAGACGTGAATTCAAGACATACCAAAAGCTAAGCACAAATTCCCAAACAAGCAGGTTTACATGCAGAAACTGGATAGTTTAATAAACAAAAACAGAGTGGCGTTACCTCAGCACAAATTTTGCCAACAGTAGAAATTGTTTCAACAGGGTACAGTCCACGAAGAGTCTCAGCACCAAGAAGAATTGCATCACTTCCTGTCCCAATTAGAAAACAGGACGCAATATCAGGTTCAAGTGTCACATTTATACTTTTTGAACAGTGCAAGTGAGAATTATGCATACAGCAAAAGAACACAAGGCACAAGGAAATTGATTTCCAATACTAGTAGTTGATTACTGAATGCAGCCAGACCAATACTATTAGTTGCTTACTAAATGCAGCCAAACTATTCAGAAAATACAAGGATGAAACTTTATTAGACTTAGACGCAGCAAGTATTGCACTGTAATTAACATACCATCCAACACAGCATTAGCGACATCAGTTGCTTCTGCACGAGTTGGTCTCAGGTTGTCAGTCATACTGTCAACAACACGAGTAACCACTGCAGGCTTGCCAGCCATGTTACACTTGTAAAGGGCAGCTTTCTGAAACAAGAACACCTGCAAATGCAAAGGGATCACTTACAAGCACGGCATGTGTAAATAGACTTTCTAGGCAACCTCATCTCTTCCAATAAGATAATTTCTCTAAATAGTGTATAAAACCTCAGTCAGTCCATTGAAAAAAAAATGAAAGCTGGTTGGAAGCGTACATAATTCAAAGAGAGATTAGGAAACAGTTTTTAGTATTGGTAAAATATCATTTCGTAGCTTTGCAGTCTTTAAGTAGTTTTCTAATATAATTTGACATGCTCCTTGCCTTCCATCCAAATAAAGAAATAAATAAATAAAGTAGCATTTTTGAGCATATAAAATACATAGCGGGGAGTACAGTAGGTCATAGATGCAACAGCAGAATCCAGCATATGCAAATACATATGGCCACTTGATCAAATGCAACTTAAGTCTATGCTATAAAGAGATTTTTTTAATAAAATATGAGAGACTAACCTTCTCGGGAGGAAGATCTATGCCCAAATTCCCACGGGAAAGGATAATCCCATCAGCTTCTTGTAATATCTCATCAAAATGAGTTAATCCCTGAGGAAATAATTTTTAGGAACCATATAAAAGAAGTAACCACTCTTAGATGGAAGCCTTAGATAATAGTACAAGACAAATGATGAAGGAATAGCATGTTAACTTACCTCTATATTCTCAATCTTGGCAAAAATTTGAGTCTGAGAGAGGTCACCCAGCTTAGAGAGGTGCTCACGGGCCTGAATTTCATATACAATAAAAACATGGTTGAAACTAAACAGACAAATATTTCAATTAAATCACACAAGACGAAATGCTACAAGCTAACAAACCACAGGAGTAAATTATTGTCTCAGAAAGGAGTTACCTGGCGCACATCTTCTGCATGTCGTGTATATGACAATGAGAGGAAGTCAATTTTGTTTTGAACTCCCCAGGTACTTATAACCTGAATTTAAAAAACCAGAAACAGCACTCAATAGAAGAACACAAATAAAATTCACAGTTAAAAATGAAAGCTCTTGGACTAACCATCTGTTAAACCAAACAAGCAAGAAACAGGACTGACCTCTTTATCTTTATCAGAAAGAGTGGGCAGGTCAATACGAATTTGGGAAGCATGCAGAGTGAACAATGATCCTGCCAAAGTTGCAGAATTCTTTATCACACAAACTACATCATCGCCCTTCACCTCAGAAACCTGCTCAGTTCAGTAAGAAATCAAAGAATCATGAATAAGTTCTTTTTTGCAAGTAGTTTAGTGTGGACAGCAATGCATGAATATTTGCATGACTAAGTTCTTAAACAACCCAATTGTCACCGAGACAACAGAAAATTTTCATGTGAAACTTCTTGAAACTGGAAAAAGCTTTTTTGCTTTCAAAAGAATGTTGAAAAGTTCACCCTTAGCCAAACAACAAATGCAATAACAACTGATTAGTAAAATTAATCATCTAGGTTCTCTCTTTGTTACCTCCAGCCACACAGATGTAGTTTCACTCCCAGTAAATAGGTATTGACCAACGAAAATGGTGTCTCCTGGCTTTACAGCCTGCAAAGACCAAAATAATGGTTTAGCAGTTGCCAAAAATTGCACAAAAAAAATAGCATCATCATAATCCCATACAAACAATTCATCTTATTCAAGAAATTAAAAAAACTTAGTTCCATGTAAAATGAAACTAAAGCAATCACCAGTCAGGCCATCTCCAATGCAGCATCAAAATTGCTGATTTTCAGCAATTTTGATCTCCAATGCAGCAGCAATTTTGCTGCAGAAATTGCTGTTGTGAACAGTGCGACAGCAATTTTGCTGTGCACTGTTCACAGCAGCAATCACT